>VUQR01033904.1:0-20096 GCA_015108515.1 Hemichromis elongatus
TATATTTTTTACTTTATATATATATATATATATATATATATATATATATGTGTGTGTGTGTGGGGTAATGCATATAACACCAATACTCTTCCTATTAAAAAAAAAAAAAGATCTATAAGAATTATAAATCAATTGAACTATATAGAACCAACTAACATTTAGTTTATTCATTTGAATACCCTGAAATTTTATGATTGAGCTGAATATAAAATGGTACAGATAATGTACAAAGCACAAAATAACTTGCTTTGCCGCAGTAATCAGAAGCTGTTTGAAGTCAGAGAGAGTCAATATGACTTAAGGGGAACAGATTTTTTTTAAAAACAAGATAAGGACAAACATAAAGCAGAGATGTGTTTCTGTTAGAGGATTTACCTTGTAAAAACAGCTATGACAGTGATTTAAAAAGGTGTAGTTCACTTTACTTGTTTATATTTAAATTATTATTATTATACATTTATATTTAAAATATTAAAATCAAGAATGAAGAAGAGCAATAATAATAACACTGAATCTCTTGGTTGTTTTGCTTGGATTATCATTATGAAATGTACTTTACTGTAAGATGGAAGTTTTTATGTTTGTTTGTTTGTTTTGATTTACTCTTTTGCTTTGAGCCCTATGTAAATAAGCTGCTTGCAAAATGATTTATTGCTAAAAGGGTTGGCATAATAAGCATGTGCTTCAACCAATACCTTTTTGATTGGCCTTATGTTGTGTTTTCTTGCTTTGTGGTAGATATTTAGTCTATATTTATTTGTTCTGATGTGATGTTAGGGATCTTGTATATTGTGAATGGCCATACATATCATTAGATTTTCATCCACCACCCAATAATATGTGTGAAGTGCCTTATCGGAAGCTGTTTCAACAGACTGCCAACGCAGTAAAAACACACCTGTGTAGAAAAACACACAGTGGAACACTAAGTCTCCAGCTAGGTGGACATGAGTCATAGATTAGTCTCCCCAGAATTATCACTTAAACATTATTGAACCAGTGTGGTATGTATTTTGCCAAAGAACAGAACAAAAGGTAGCCAACAACGAATGAAGAGCTTTGAAGCAGCCTGGAGAATTATTACTTTAAGAAATTAGAGGAAAGCTTGCCTAAGAGAGTTCAGGCTCTAATCTGTGGACTGTATTTCCATGTATGTTTGTGCATGTTTCAACTAATTACGATACCTATTTCATATTTTTCTAGCAAATTTTAAAGAAATGAGGGAAGGCTCGGGACCGTTTAATGATCCTATTGTTGCTGAATGTTATTGACTCTCTATGGTCTTTTGTTGCCACGTTGCTGCTTTCAGCATGTAGGTCCCTTAATAGCCTCCATCTCATTAGCTGCAATTTCTTGTTGCAATAGCTGTAGCAGAAAAGAGACCACAGTGGCCTTTGAGACAGCTCAAAGACACCGATGATGGCCACAATACTGAACTGGCCAGCTTGCAGGTAGGGAGGGCATGGCAGGTTAGGACTGATGTCACTTTTAAATAAAATACATAAAGCACTTTTTAAACAAAAAAACCCCACAATCATTAGCCTTAGCTGCTAATACTTGTGCTGATAAATACAGTTTTCCGTCTGCACACATAGTGTGTCTGTTTCTATGGTATCACAGTATATTTTCATTGAAACATGCTGCTCTGAAAATCTTCATGCTCCCTAAAGTATACCACGTCTTATGATTTATTATATAACAACACTCATTTCCTCTGATGCTGCTTTGCTTAAATCAAGGTGAGATGCCTAAACTATATGACTCACTGTCCCCTATGCTCAAAGCACATCCTGTGAAGAATTTTTCTTGTCTGGTTTGACACCTGATCTCAACCCCCATCCAGCAGCTTTGGGATGAATTAAAATGAGCCTGGCCTTATCCTCCAACACCAGTGTTGGATCTCGCTAATGCTGAATGGGAGCAAATCACTGCAGCCAGGTTCCAAAATCAGATACAGAGCCTTCACAGAAGAGGAGAGCCTTTGTAGCAGCATGTTTATGTCCATGAAATGATGTTCAGCAATGATATAAGGGTGTAATGTTCAGGTGCTCACACACCTTTGGCTATATATTACATATAATCTGATTTAGAGATGCAGTGAAGAAATGATCCTCCTTCTGAGGACTATAACGCATGAAAGTCAAGTTAAGAGTGTTTGGGATGACACAGTGTGTGTGTGTGTGTGTGTGTGTGTGTGTGTGTGTGTGCGTGTGCGTGTATGTGTGTGGGAGAGAGCAAAAAAGTATCATACACCGACGAAAATTGCAGACAAAGCGGAGAGGGAGAGAGAGGGAAAGAAAACATACAGCGCGTATAGCAATGTTTCTTGTGACATCGTCATACTTTGCCTAAAATATTGGCTCAATACATGGAACAGAGAATTCTGGGTAAAAACACTGCATCCACAGGGTCCAAGGATTAACATCTGAACTCTGTTAGACAGTGGACAGTAAAGCAGTTAGTCTTCCCGAGTCTATTTTTAAAAATATTTTATCATTTCATCATATTTGTCATTTTACCACTTTTTCATTTTTGTTGTGCCTTTTTGGGGAGTTAGGGGGGAAATCTCCCTATTACAGAGTTTGAAATGTCCATAAAATATCTGATTGGGCTGACAGGATTTGTGGTTCCAATACCAATGACTCAAGTCAAAAATAATCAATAAATATAGACACCTTTTGCATTTGAATTTCCACATCCAAATTCTGCTCTGGGTAAAAACAGAGTGGGACGGGGGGGATAGTAAATTCCACATACTAGCTGCTTTGTTGTGGGTGTACTTCAGTAAGCATTCGAAGAAACTGAAAATCTATCAGAGAGACTGGCCAGAGCCAGATTTCATGGTAAAAATTCCAACTGTTCATAAAATTTCATTGAAAACATCAAATATGCCACGGTGGATAAATAGAAACTCTCACCAGATCACCAAAATTACCACGTTGTACTCAGGGAGAGAAATGACTTTTTTTTTGTAATGTAATCATCTACCAGCCAATGCCATTAATGTTCAAATGTTCAAATTCAACAACCACTCAGTGAAAATCATAATTTTTTTGTCTTAAGTCTACCAACCCAACAAGAGTTTGGCTAGTTTTCCAATCTGGACTCATCTTCAGAGACCAAAGCAGGTGTGTATGCACAAATTTGAGATTACATTAGATAAGGTGATTTTGTTATTACATGTTAGTCTTTATCAAGTTGGTAGAATGACACACTGATGTCAACGTGCACACCATTCTTAAATTCAGGGTGTCAAATACATTTTGTCTAAGTTGCTGATGTCTTAGAGACACACGGAGTGTGCCATAGACTGGATTTATGACAAAAGTTAGACAGGACTCACCTCTAGCTGATCTGAAATCACTTTTCTGAAGCCCCAGTTGTCACATTTAAACTGAGGATCATGATCAGTCACTTTTTTAACGTGCCATGAATAGTTTTCATAGTAAAGGCTTGTATTTTAACTCAAGCCATAAACTTTGTTCCATACCAAAGTTGGTTTTCAAACATTATTAGCACTAATACTGTCTGCCTTGTGTTGCCAAAACAACCCTTACCAGTTGAGGAATGGACTTGACTAGACCCCTGAAGTAGTTCAGTTTTTCTTTTATTTTTACACTAGATTCATATTCTTCCTATAAATCAACACCTTTAAACAGCAAGGCATCATTTTTTTCTCGTTTTCAAAGAAGGCTTATTAGTAAGCAAGAGTGCAAGCAGACTAGCAGAAATAGGCAGAGTACAGCTGTCAGAGTGACTGAGCTATTGCTTTATCTTCCTCTACTTTGATCCTACTCTTCCTTGCCTCCCCACTTACCTTCTTCAGTTCTGTTATCTGTTTCTGCCCTGAACTATAAGTGTATGAAACAAAGCAGGAGCAACCAGGTGAATGTGCTGTCACTCTGTTACTATGGAGACACAGGTAGGAACTCTCAAGGTGAGGCTGTATTTAGAGATCTGCCATGCAAACACACAGGATGTGTTTTTGATGTTACTGCACAATCATATTGTGGCAATACTATGATTCATAGAAAGACTGGAGTAGAATGAAATGTAATAATAAATGTAATAATTTTATTTTATTTATTTATTTTATTAAATTTTTCAGTGGAAATGGTTGGGACAATATAAAGATGACACAGAAAGTAAGGAAATTTCTGTTTGGTCAATTATTTCTTCATTGTAACAATGCTTCTTGGCAATAAATCTCATACTGTTGGAAAACCAGATTATTTACCCTTAAATGGTTCCACATTTGTAGGGAAATGCACGTGTGGGTTGAGCAGCAGAGTTAAGTCTGTGGGTTGTGCCTATGAAAACTTTCTCTGCCAAATCTTCTCTGTCGGCGCCAAACATCCTTTTCTGCCGTTGACTCTCGGATTGGATCACTGAACTCTGAAGAAACAAGACATACTGGCAATTTAACAGCTTATTCATTTAGCAAACAGGGGCCTCAGTAGCATGTGGATGAATCATACTCGGCCACAAAAGCCTGGCATCTCCTCATGCTGGACGCCAGCTTGGTGGGAGGGCATCCCATTCTTCAACCAGTATTTGTCCCAAGTTAGCCAGCATGGTTGTGTTGTACAATTTTTATACATATCTCTGTACATTTTTATCTGTACATGGACTACTTGTGTCTTCCTTCTATATTTTATAATACTCTTATTCTATTCTAATCTATTCTATCCTATTCTAGGCAAGACAACACAAGAACTAATAATCATTACCTAGCATGACAGGGACCTAGCTGGTGGAGACGAAGCAGAACCAGCAGGCGAGGAGACCTCTTGCTCCTTCAGCCGTGGCATAGCGGAGTAATCTGGCAACTCCCAGGCTCGGAACGTCTCTGGTCTGAATGAGATTGCGGTACAGCTCTGAAGCCAACAGAATCTGCAACAGTTCCAAAACATCCTGAAGAACCGCCTCAATGGTGCTCACTCCAAACAACTTCGTGCACGTGTCTGAGGTGCCAGACATGAACCTCCACAGGCCCATGAGGCGAGTGAGACCCCTCTCCCGAGCAGCATCCACTGGATCTAGCTTATCTTATCTGGATCAGGTCGAGCTGTCATGGTGGAGTTCGCCGGTGTGTCTTAGTACAGGTCCCAGAATCAGACGCTTAGAGAGGAACTTGCCTGTACCATAACCACGGCAGACCTGATGACATTTCAAAGCTTTTCAGAATGCTTTATTCTTAGCGGTTGCTGTCACACTCTCGAGTGCAGCTCTTCCTCAGCCAGCCACACACACCAACAACAGCCACACACACAGGACCCAGTACTATTTATGCAGTGCAGCGTCATGAGCCAATGCACCTCTGGTGCGTCGTTTTCTCCTGCAGCCGTGCCACAACCACAGAACCGCCACAGAGCCTTTATATGGGCAGATGGCAGCAACAAACATGAAAACTGTGAAAAGGTATAACTATCCAAAGACTATGACAATTATGAAAAACTGTTGCAACTCAGACTAACAGACGACCTGATAATGAGTGCACAGAAACACACAGACTAAATACACACAAGGGATAATCAGGGGGAGTCAAAACACTCGAGGAAAAAGCTGACACAAATGTACCTAATGACATCACAGGGGAAGGAAACTTAAACACATGAAGTCTTTCAAAATAAAACAGGAAACATGGAGACGTAGACAAGACAACACAAGAACTAATAATCACTACCTAGCAAGAGAAGCTCAAAAACGCTGAATAAACTCAAAAACACTGGGTCAGAGACCCAGCCCATGTCAGATCTCTAAGTGTACAACATGGTAAAGCAGCAGAGAACCCTACCAGATACTACCCCTGGCAACTACAAACAGGAAATTAAGGCTGGATTTCGCATGGACTAAATAAAACAGTGCCAGTAGAAGACTGGAAAAACATTGCCTGCTCGGGTGAGTCTTGATTTTTGCCTAAACTTTCAGATAATAGAGTCAGAGTTACCTCAAGTCCATAAAGCAGAAGGAACCTGAATCCTGAGTAAACACTGAACACATTAGGCTTTAGACTGAAGATACGTATAGTGTATAGTATTTAAAGTATATATATAAAACAGTATACTGTATATACACAACTAGATGTTTATAATCAAGAGAAAAAAGAAGAAGCAAAAACACCAAGAGCAACTGACTACCAAAATAAAAGAAGAAGTTTGATCCATACCTAATGGGGAAATAGAACACATGAAAGAATTTAACATAAGAGCAGTGAAACGAGAGGATAAGACAGGAAACCCAGGGAACATAATAAACTAGCATAAACAGTAAGTGGTACTAGACACCTAAGACTGAAAATAATAGAGAACAAAAAGAAAAAATGAAAACATAAACAATATGCAATCAAATAATCAAATAAGAAATATTAATTACAAATATATAGTATAATTAATAAGTAGAACTTTAGTGTCCCAAACTGTAAAGTGCTGGGTCAAACACCCAGGGCCATAACAGAAAGACATGAACATGGGGATGAAAGCATAAAAGCTTGGATCCATTCTGCCTTCAGGGATGGGGGGTATATTGTTGGCACTTGTTGGACCCTTTATATCAAAGGAGCATCTGTTTTTGCCAACTATCCCTTTATGAACACAGTGTCTTTATCTTCTAATCACTGCTTTCAGGATAAAACACGAATTTAGAATTCTCAAACTGGTTTCATGAACATAACAATAAGTTCAGTTTAGTTAAAAGACCTCAACAGTCACCAGCTCTCCATCCAATACAGCATCTTACGGATGTGGTGAAACAGGAGTTTCCCTCTGAAAATCTGCAGCAATTTTCTGATTTTGCTCAATATGGGCCAAAATCTCTGAGCAATGCTTCCAGCACCTTGTTTAATTTATGCCATGGAGAACGATGGCCGTTTTGAAGGCAAAGGTGGGATCCAACATAGTACTATCAGTTACCAGTGAGTGTAAGCATTGTTTTTATTCAGCCCAAGACATATAATCAACTGTATTAACTATGACAAATATTTGTGAAAAGTTTAAAATATTTTATCCATTTAAATTCTTTTGTTTCTATCATGTCTATAATCTATTCAATTTGAGTTCACTTATTCAAGCTTTTCTCTTCTTTCAGAAAGAGGAGCATGTTGAACTTATCAATTGCCATTCACTAACTACTTTGAGAAGTTTTACTTTTGTGCTCTATCCCTGTTTTTTCTAAACTTATTTGGCTTTGGAACATTTCAAACCACATTAACAAAGAAAAACAATCGTCTTCTTCCTCTGCATAATTAATTGATGATGTTCTGACCTGCTATGCAGACTTAAACGAGTTTTACAGCAGGCTGTTATCTCTCAACTAATTTAGCAAGATTATATGGCCATATAAAAAGATAGCGATAAAGATAGGGCTAAAAACAAATAATCAAATACTTAATTTAATCTATAATTTTCATCACTTTGTGGACACAACAAACAAACCCTAATAGGAACATGTCAAAGACTTATGGCTATATTCTTTTATAAGTTGGTATGTTAATACCTAAATTTCTGAGCCTCTTTCTTATCTGCTCTTTATTTTCTCATATTTTTTTTTACTTAAGTTTTAGCAATTAGAGTCTGCTCTCATGGACTACTGTTTCTCTGTTTTTTTCCACCTTTTTCACCTGTGATTGGGACCCAGCGCATGGATCCTTTGTTTATAGCTGTTAGCGCTGCGTCCTGCAGGGGTGCTGCCGGCGGACAGACATCGCATTCCCAGCGAGCTGAGGAGGAAAAGACAGGAGTGTCGTGCTGGGAGGGAGCGTCGTCGCCCTAGAAGGAGAAGTTATAGACCATCTCTCCCATCTGTAATCACTGGAAATCTAAGATCACTCCCCACTCAGATGGATGAGCTGACGTCAGTAATCTGGTCATAGAGGGAGTACCAGCAATGTAGCATTATGGTGCTAATGGAGTGCTGGCTAACACCGCTAACTCCAGACACAAGCGTGACGCTGCCTGATTCCAGCTGCTGCAGGCTGACAGGACAAGAGAGAGCAATAGAGGGAAAGGAGGAGGTCTGGCAGTGTTTGTGAACGACAGATGGGCAAGGATATGAATGATCTTTTGATGGTTTCTGACAGTAGACTCATCTTTGTGCTTCTTCTACTAGAACTCACTACAGCATTCTTGACCAGCCACTGATCACAATTTTTTTCTGCACACATTAGTTACATGCAATTGGTATGAAAAGAATTTCCCTATAATGGTTTGAAGCATATCTGACAGATTCCAGTTTGGGCATCTAAATGGGAAGCAGTCTTCTAACTGTCTTCAAACAAACATTAGACATGGAGTTCAACAGGGTTTTGTGCTGGGACCAATACTCTTGTCATGATCCGGGTGAGCATCTGGAAAATACATGCATTTAACTGGAAAGTGTGCCCCTCCTCATGATTTGTATTTATACTTACAAGTCTTTAGGTATTTATAGCACAACGGCTCATCATTGGAAGCAAAACCTCGAACATTTACCTGAAACTGGCATTTTGCTTTTCCTGTGTAATTTTGATGTTCACTGAAGAGTGGTGATGAAGAGGTGAGAAGAGAGAGGAAAACTGGTGAGAAGACAAAGCAACTCAGAAATCCTATTACAACCACTCGGATAACAATAATTTCCTCACATGTTTTCACACTGCACTGCTGTACCTACGTGAACCACAAGTGCACCTGGAGCCAAGGTCTTCCTCAATCCTACTGCTTTTTGCTTAGCTGTTGCACTAAGCACAATTAAAACAGAGCCTCAGAGTTTGAAGTTCCCAGGAAAGGATAATCCATTTACCCAACACAGTGAAGCTCAGACAGCCTGTTGTGGCAGAGTCACTCTACCAGTCAAGAGGGTCAGCAAACAGTGACTAGAGCTGTTTGCTACTCTGTCAGATTTGTCCTTCTTGCTGCCCCATTCTGCTTTTCTTTCTCCTAAGATCTCTTGCAATCTGCAGTTTAATCAAGTGTTGATGTATGGCTCATTAATACACTAAGGTAAAGATATTGGATTAAGAGCAGATTAAAGATGATTAATGCTGCATAATGAGGACTAATCTGGAGCGCCTCTGTTCCATTTTGTGTTTTAATGTGTGTTTTTCTCTGCCCCTCCTCGCTGGTTGAGTCATCTGCCTCTAGATACAGCTGCTGAAATATACATGAGATGTTGGTTTACCAAAATAAAGAAGATCTGTTCAAAAATAGGGCACAGGAGCTGTTCAGAGATGAAGAGTTTCTTGTCTCTTACATTCAGCTGAGGTAAATTATGAGCACCTGTCAGACAATCCATTAGAACCAAAAACCACACTACAGACTCAGATTCTCGAGTTCAAGTGACAAACAAGCTCATGCTGTTAAAATGTGATGCTTAAGTGCTTAAAGGCACACAGACACTCAGTCTATGCCCTTGAACAGTGCAAGGAGAGCGGGAAGGTCACAGACAATCATTCCAGGGTCCTCTGAGGCCTCTCAGCATCCGGGACGCCACCTTTGGGAGTCTCACTCCTTTATCGCCCCCTCTTTTCTTTCTTTCCCCCTGCCTTTCACTTTCTCTATTCTCATCGTTTCTTCTCCTCTTTGCTCTACACTCCCTTGTACATATGACCAGTTATTTAGGCAAATAAATAAAAGAATTACCTAACACATCCTATAGAATTCTAAAACTTAAAAGTGCTGCAGTGACTAAAGTCTTAATGCATTTGACTCCTTTTTTAATAACTTTATAAAAGCAGGGGTCATTTGTTCAAGTTGTGTTAAAGTCTATGTTGAAGAAACTGTTTTTCGGTTCATTTGATGGCCAAGAAAAGGCAGCAGAAAGCAGAATTTCATGGTTTGATCCAGCATTTGAAGCTGTATCAGGGCCACTTTTTTACATATGTCAGTGGGTGTATTTTGAATTATTGTTAGCAGAGTTGTGACCACATCTGAGGAGGCAGAAAAATCATTTCACAGAGAGAAATGTGTAATACCTTACTTTTTTATTAACATTCCCTGCACAATATACTTAGGCAGTATCATCAGAAGACATAGTATACATTTTCACGGCTATGCAGATGACAACCAACTTTATCTATCCATGAAGCCAGATAACGCACACCAATTGCAAGAATGTCTTAAGGACAAAAAGACCTGGATGGCCTCTAAACTTTTGCTTTTTAATTCAGATAAAACTGAGGTTATTGTACTCGGCCCTGAAAATCTTAGATCTTAGAAAATCTTAAAAATATGAAATATGTTATCTAACCAGATTCTTACTCTGGATGGCATTACCTTGGCCTCCAGTAACACTGTGAGGAACCCCGGAGTCATTTTTGGCCAAGATATGTCCTTCAATGCACATATTAATCAAATATGTAAGACTGCTTTCTTCCATTTGCGCAACATCTTTTAAATGAGAAATTTCCTGTCTCAGAGTAATGCTGACAAACTAATTCATGCAGTGCTTTTGCACTGCAGGCTTACTTGTTGTTTCTAGAGTATTTAAAAGTAGAATGGGAGGGAGAGCCCTCAATTTTCAGGCCTTCTTCTATGGAACCAGCTTCCAGTTTGGATTCGGGAGACAGACACTATCTCTACTTTTAAGATTAGGCTTAAAACTTTCCTTTTTGCTAAATCTTATAGTTAGGGCTGGAGCAGGTGACCCTGAATCCTCCCTTAGCTATGCTGCAATAGACGTAGGCTGCCAGCAGATTCCCATGATGCATTGAGTTTTTCCTTTTCAGTCATCTTTCTCACTCACTGTTAATAGACCTCTCTGCATTGAATCATGCTTGTTATTAATCTCTGTCTCTTTTCCACATCCTGTCTTCCTTCTCTCACCCCAACCGGTCACAGCAGATGGCCGCCCCTCCCAGGTTCTGCCAGAGGTTTCTTCCTGTTAAAAGGGATTTTTTTCTTCTCATTGTCGCCAAAGTGCTTGCTCATGGGAGGTCATTTGATTGTTGGATTTGTATGTATTATTGTATTACTGTATTATAATTGTATTACTCTATTACTATTTAATATTGGAGGGTCTACCTTACAATATAAAGCGCATTGAGGTGACTGTTGTTGTGATTTGGTGCTGTATAAATAAAATTGAATTGAACTGAATTGAATTGAATGTTTGCTTCTTAGACAGCTGGCCAACAAGCAGCCTGGAAACACAAAAATCAATTGTATAAACAACAGAAGTACTAAGTGCTGAGTGACAACTAAGGATTTTCAACCTGGCAGCTCAAGGGTCAGACAAGCCACTTTTCTACATTCTTTTATATCATTATATAGTCTTAGCATTGACAGCAATGAATACATTTCTGAGGAAAAATATGTTTGAAAAACTTTTAAAAAAAAATCTTCTGACTGATGAAGCCTGTGTTGTGTTGAAGGCTGTTATTAGAAGATATATTTCAGCATGTTGTGGCCGGATTCTGTTCACTTTAAAAGAAAGTGAAAGGACGGGTTTATTGTGATGATTTCAAATTATGGTTTTGATCAATGAGACACTTTTTGCTTCTTTCAAGGACTGCCCTGTTATTTGCTGGAAACAGAACTTCCTACCCGAAACTCTTGATTTCATAATTGCAAGTTTTTGAATTAAATTGCCCTTTTCATTCTTTCCCCCACCACCTTCCCTGCCCTTCCATCTCCCACTCTGCTTTATTCTCCCAAAGTCCCAATTCCACAATTCCTTCCCAATCACAGACTCCCTTAGGATTTGAGGTCCTCTCTAGTCACCGACGCCCCCACCTCCCTGCCCCCGTGAGACAAACACACACAAAAATGGCACATCCCAATTCACACTACACACTCACACACACATAAACACCAATCTCTCTGGCTCATCCCTTTATCCTCCATCACCATCCCTATCCCAGATGTGACCCTTCCCAAGAGAGAATCCCCCATCAGCCCAAAATAATAAAATAAAATCCCATCGCCTCACCCCCCAGAACCCTCCAGCACCTTTCTGAAGGAGGGGAAGACGTGCTGATGAATGTGGTGGGGTAGATGTGGATGAGAGGAGAGCAATTAAAATCTTCTATGCTCTCCTTTTCTTGCCAGATCCAGAGGGAAAACTGGGAGACAGAGATTGTGTCTGGCATGAAAAAAAAATCTATCTCATCTCAATCAAAGAAACCTATTTTGAAGCCTGAATAAAGACAAAAGAACCAGTTGCTGGGACCCCTTACATGAGGAATGGAGGACATTTATGACTACTGAGGACAATATCCTGGCATAGACACTAATGCAAAAACAAACATTTTATGGAAAATTTTTGTGTACTCTTTATATACTCTTTATTTAGCGTACCATTTTAAAAATTTGAATATTGTTAATTTTACTCTAATTTAGACCTCTTAACCATCTGTCAGGAATCATGCACATGCTAAAACATAAAGAAATCAAAATGCTATGAATTTTGTATGGAACAGTTCATGCAGAGAGCACACTCATTTTGTGTAAATTCATGCATATTGATATGATTCTGAGGATGGGTTGATGTAGGGTTTTTCACACAATACTAATCTTCTCATCCATGCCGAGTGGTATGGGTTTGACTGCTATGGATGGCAATGCAATAATAATAGGTAGATACTCAACGGCTTTACAAAATAGTACCGAAAGTGTGGGGTGCTGTGTAAAATGTGAATAAAAAAACAACACAAGGATTTTCATATTTTACAATAAAGGAGAACATTTTTCAAATAGGTAATGTAAGACATTTTACGAAAAATATTGTCTCATTTTGAATTTCGTGGCACTCATCTTTGTCAGAAATGTTGGGATGGGGACAACAAAAGGCTGGAAAAGTGGTAGTAAAAAGGAACAACTGGAGGAACACTTTGCAGCTAATTAGGTTAATGCAGTGATATTTGCAAACCATTGTGTCGTTTTTAATTACATTTGACACGGCATCACAATTCCGGGGCTGTAAAAGGTCACGGAACAAGCAATGGATCATACAATATACTGTGCAGTCATGAAGCTAATGATACTCTCGTCAGCACTGAAATGTCACATCCTGTGCCTTTTAAACATGCCAGGGACACTTTTGCACAGTCCTATGTGTATAAATGAGTGGTTGTTCCAAGCATCTCGGAAAACTTGTGAAAATTCTTCTGTGAGTGTAGAGCGTTTCATCGTCTTTTGTCTCCTCCTGTAATCCCAGACTGGACCCCATGATATTGAAATCTGAGGGCTCCGAGGGGAACCTACAATCAGTTTCAGGACTGCTTAGTATTCCAACTCAATTTGCAGAAACGTACCCCTAACCTTGCAAAGAACATCCTCTTCCCTCCACTACTGTCTCCAGACGCTCATCCTTGTGGTACTTTCCTGTCCTTTGGCAATCATGCAGCCAAATATTTCATTATCCCCATATTTCATATTGAGACTCAATCTCACTGAATATCCCTGAAAGTAATAGTTTTCTAGCAAAACACATTACTGGGCCCAACAAGTGTCTTTATTGCATTTCCTTGTTCGCACACCTTTGTAAACACGATATATATTAAATGTGTTTGGTCCCAGCACCACTGGAGATAAAATTAATAATTAATTTAAAAAATCAAATCCACAGCATAGCTTTAGGTTTAGGATCTACAATTTAAGACCAAAACAACTGCACTGAGCTGAGTTGGGTTTTTAATTTAAACATTAACAAAGTCATTTCATAAATCTTTCTTTTTATGTTTACTATTACTCATGAGGGATTTTTTTAATGCACTTATACCTCCTATAATCTATGCAGTTTTATTCTTACAGCATTATATGACAACAACAGTCAGCTCAAGGTAATTTATACTGTAAGGTAAAAGCCCTACGATAATACAGAAAAAGCTTCCAACTTCACCCAGTGAGCAAGCACTTGGCGACAGTGGGAAGGAAAAACCTTCTTTTCACGGGAAGAAACCTGTTAAAGAAACCATGCTCAGGGAGGGGCAACCATCTGCTGTATATAGGTTCGAACAGCATTTGAAAACAAAGATGAAATTGCATATACGCACTGTGAAAAAAATGTTGAAATAGAATTGAGAGTCTAGACTTTTTATTTGTTGAGATGCACAGGCTGTGATGAGACCCACTCAGGAGACACATCCAAATTATGAAGTGCACGAAAAAGAAAATTACCAACAATTTCAAAGGGCTTTCATTTTCCACAAGGTATCTCTACAAAACAACGCAAGCTTCTCTGAAGATCAGAAGCAAACTCATCATTGTCTTTCCCATCTGAAAAATCCAATGATATTTGCTCTTTACAATCACTCGCTGTATCGTTTTTAGGTGAAGTAGCTGCCACCCTCCCACACGATAAACAAACTGCTCAGGCTGGGATTTAGACAGAAACTTTATTTATTTATTTTATTTATTTTTAAATCGAAGAAATCAGCCCAGTTCTTGGTAAATGTTTGTCTGACCACATTCCATCATCTTCAAACACTCCAATCAGCACAATCAGTCAAGACCAGTGCAATCACCATGTCCAACAAACAGAGGTAAAATGATTGGTTCAGACTGTCCTACAGAATTGCTTTAAATCAAAAGAAACTATAAAAAACAACTTCTTCTCAGTACTACTTGGCTTTTATTCCACTTGCAAAAGCTGGTTTCTCTGGGGTTGTAATGATATGTCTAAGATGCTGAGATGCACGCTGCTTTTAAAGTTTCTCGGTTTGGGGTTTCTTCAGCAGTGCTTTTGGGATGTTTGTACTTTCCAACTTCCTTAAAAATGTTTCTGACCAATTAGCCTCTGACATCTTGTTATAAGTACATATGTCGGGAGAAAACCGTAAATAAAATACATTTAAATAAGATGCAAGTTTCTGGACTCTAAATAAACCCAGTTGCTCTGTCCAGTGAATGTTGGGCGATTTCTATGTGAAGTACTTCCACAAAAAGAGCTTTAATAAAAAATGAATAAACCATGTAAGGAACCCAAAGTACTATACTGTCTCTATATGATGAGCACATGTCTGGAGCCTTTAACTCATGCAATTCAAATTTTAACTAATGTTAGCATGCCAAAATGTGCAGAAAATTTTACACATTTATTTTCACTTAGAAAATAAATGTGAAGCTCATGGTGTCACTAGAAAAAAGCCATTCGGTATCCTTGCATCTGTCCATTACCAGCTTTCTCATTTTGCACAAATCCAACCAACTCTTCCAAGTTTATTTGTTTTCGTCCTCTCGCCATCTCTTCAATGTCCTTAGACTTTTCACCACACTGTGTTTATGTGCTACGGTACGGTCTCACTAACTCCTCTACGCAGGGTGAAGGGTATAGCAGGTGTGGCACTTGTTTCACTTGAAACACTTTTAATCTCCACATTTTGACTTTATTCTCAAAATGAGCAATATTATTTTTTTCCTAATGTGATCCTAATACTCTCTTAAGGCTTATTCGTGTTTGTGTGCAATTTACTTCCATAACTAATAGTGATTTTTTTTAAGTGCTTTAGTAAAACTTAGAGGATCGTCAAAGTTTGTAAAATTCATTATCAGGATAAAAGAGTTTTAAAAAAATGAAATGAGATGAGTAGATCCAATAGTTATTAGCTTTATAATTAGTGAAACGTCACCACACATGTCTACCCTGTGCTGATGTTTGAGAAAAAACAGAAGGTAACTAAAGTGTGTAAAACATTTTCTTCAAGGACCTGGATCATTCTGGCCAAAGTCCAAGGCCAGAAGGCAAAGTGGTGGACCTACACGCAGACCCCTTGTGGTTTTTACAGTACAGTGCTGAACCATGTGTTATGGCTTGGTGAATGATCGAAGATGGGGCAGTGACTCCTAGAAGATTACTGGGCTACCAGGTTACCAGGGTGTGGCTGTCTGATTCATGTCAGAAACATGATTTTACACCTGCAGGCGAAGAAGTAGGTTTAGTGTTAGGTTAGAAATTTGTCTCCTTAGTGCTTTGGCTTGCTATACTATCTCTTCACTTAGTGTCTTCTTCTGTATTGTCTACATGCATACTTTCTAACTCTGCCTCTCTTCCAGTTTTACTTAACAGCACTAATGGTGAAAGTCCCATTGTTCCGGAGGTGTAAAGGACACTCTGTCCTACACTATGCTGCGTGCCATGCTCTTTCTCCCTGCCTGCACCTCGTTCTCCCCCACAAAACAACCCTACCTCCCAGTAGGGGACTAGTGCCATGTGGTGATGAATAGTCAGATGTGAGGCAGGAGGACGCACAATGTAGGTCGAGCTCCAGGGGTTGTCGTCTACTGGTGCGTGCATGTGTATTTATATATATGTGCGTGCGTGTGTTCTAAAGCACTTGGTGAGGCACCTGGGTGCACGCCGCTCTCCAGTGTAGGGTGGTGCTGGGTGTGGATTGGGGGGATGAGGCGGGGGTGATGAAGAGCGCACATACCTGCTACAGAATGATATATGGGGTGTCTGTACACCCTTATATACCTGTTCCCATTGCCTATTCTGTCTCTGCCTGGCCCACAATAATGCACACACACTTACAAACACACACCACCCCCGCACCCCCACCCCAAGACATGGTGTGGATAATCAGCTCATTTGCTATGGTGCGGTTAGATTAGTGTATGAACATATGCACGATGATGAACTGCACTGCACCAGAGCGACAACCTTGTTCGGTGGGACCGCAAAGTCGCGCACACGGAGAAGAATGGCTTAACAAATGACAGTGAACTGAAGTTCAATGACTTTGGGGTCAGAGGAAGCTGGGATGCAGTGCAGATGTGAAGTCGGGATGTGGAAGAGGTCGCAAATAAAAATGGGCTATAAGCCTGCTTGATGTCACAATTCACATCTGGTATCTGTGGTAAGCATTTTCCACCTTTTTCTGTTTTTTGGTTTTATTGTAGAGTCTTTACCTTACAATATAAAACATACTGAGGCAACTGTTTTTTTGAACTGGACCTATAAGAATAAATATTAATTAATTTGCACTAGTCACTTGATAAAGAAACACATCTTGCACTAAGGCTTTAAACGCCTTAAACACAAACCTGGTGCACTTCTGCTTATTAGTGGTGGATAATGTAACGCTAACACTGCCTCTTAATCAATGTTCCCTCTAAGCTGCGCATGTGCGCAATTGCGCACTACTGGCACGGTCTCTGCCCACAGAAAATCTGTGTTGCGCACAAAAAACTCTAACCTGAATTGAAATGAAAATAAATACGTTAACAATTCTGTTTTGCAGTGTGAGTCTGCTCCAGCCAATGATGCGATTCACATTCATATATACGCAGCTAATCAACATCGTTGACAGGCTATGACAGCGTCCTTATGTACCGACACCGGTGTTTTAGCTAGCAAAGTGACGTGGCTGATGTGGTGTGAAGCTGCGTTAATCAAACGTGTACAACCATTGGAGATGTGAGCAGGACAGACGGGACGATTGATGGAAAAAGTCTGGACTTTATACCAGTTTTTAAATTCTGTTGATAGGCCACGTAAAACCAGAGGTATGATAAAAAATATATGAAATGTTTGGTTTTTTTCCTGAATACTATCGTTGTTTATATTTACTGTGGGAAAAATGGGGTTTATAAGGAAAGTGCTCAAAAGCACTCTCCGCTAGTGGTGTGCGGATCGATACTAAAATATCGATTCCTCCGATACCAGTAATTTATGTTCTAGAATCGATTCTCATAGTAAAATATCGATATTTTAGTAATTTGGGGGAAAGTTTGTAGTTTATCATTAACAGGAACACAATAGAAAGAAACTATATTGTTCGGATTGTCTACATTGGAAGGAACTACTTCCTCTTCCGCCTTTCATAGTCATGTGCGAAATACGGCCGTATAAATGTGTTGCAGCCCCTTGGCGTGCGCACTCACAACAATAGCCGAGCGTAAATGGAGTCATGTGTGGACATATTGTGATACATGTGGCAAGACTACTAACTTCGTGAAACACCCAGAGTAAATCATATCACAGAATATGACGAGCTTATGATGAGGCGAACTGAAGAGGAGGAGAGGAGAGGGACGGGTGCTGCTAGGGCAAGAAACACCTCTGTCACGGAGTCCTTCAGTGCTGCAGGCAGGCAACGTGTTCAAATGGCGCACAACTTCACGTTATTTTTTTATTTCCATATGATGATTCTGCATTATTAAGCAGAAAGAACAAGTAGTCTGATGTGCTGTAAGCATTATAAAGCTATAATTTGAAAAACAATAAAACATTAAGTTTTTGTACAAAGTATGGGTATCGGATCAGTATCGATACCACCCTGAAGTTTACTTGATATCGGATCAGAAAGGAAATCAGTGCTATTGCACATCACTACTCTCTGACTGCGAGCAAAAACAAAACCAAAAAAGCCCCACCCTTTCCTGTTGGTGGAAAAATGTGCCATGTCGACCAATAACCAAATAATATGGCAACATTTAATTGTCTAGAAAGGGGGGAAGTTTTAGGAGTGATGGCGGTGCTTTGAGATGTGAGAGATTTGCGACGTTTAGCGTGTTTGGAGTCTAAAGTTAGTGTGTTGTCTTGTGTAGTTAGTGTGTAGTGTAGTCAATAGTTTTGTTGTGTGTGTCAGAACAATGAGGCGACTGCTGAATGTTACAGGAGTGATACATCTCCTGCTGTCAGGCCCGCAGGTATCAGGCTTATGATGTTCTCCTTTATCTTATAGTGGACAGAAATAATTTGTGTGGCATCAAATTTGATGCAAAACACCCGATTGTTCCGTAAATAGTTTGAAATGTTTATTTAAAAAAACACTTGGCTGCATTTTTAGGTAAAAAGCTGCAAAAACACTTTGTTATATGCAAAACTCAGTAACATTTTTTTGAAGAAGTAACTATATCAAAAATTTCCCAACATTGGTCATTATATACTGTATTTTGCAGACAGAGAGTTACAGGACTCTCTCCCAGACCACAGACTCATAATACAAGTCAGATACAAGTTTATTTAAAAAAAAACAGTTGTGTTTTCAAAATTGGAATTCAAGTTATTTTTACAATTTTCATCATAAGTGGGCTAAAGCACTTAATTAAAAGTATTCTAACATAAATTTAAAAGCTGTAATCGGATTATTTTTAAAAAAAAAAAGTGTAACTTGGATGGATTCGATGCTGGCGTGACCACAGTGCACACGTCTGATGTTGCTCACAGTGGTCCAAGGGAGCGCTCAGGGAGTTTGTGTGTTTGCTCAGACACATGAAAAATTAGAGGGAACATTGCTCTTAATTATACTGTACACACACTGTATACATGCACTTCTGAAGAAACTGAGACGAGGACAGATGAAGGACAGTGAGTGAATCAGGAAGTGCAGAGGATTAGTTAGGAGGAGGAGAGGGCGGCTATGAAGAGGATAAAGAGAAGAAAGGCGGTTGTTCCAGATGACATGCCTGGGAGGTACGGAGAAGTCTTGGAGATTGGACAGTTTACCCAGATTAACGCAATCTTGGAGCGTGAGTGGATGCACGAGGAATAAATAAGAAGAACCAGAGTACAGAGCTGTAGTTACTCTAGATATGTTCCCTCTTGGCGGTGTCATCAGGAGGCATGGAGTGAACTTCCACAGTTACGCTGATGACACTCAGCTGTACATCTCCGTGTCTCCTGATGACACCAGACCAATGGATGCCCTTTTTAACTGTATTTTAGATATAAAATCGTGGATGGCAGAAAACTTTTTACAGCTTAACCAGGACAAAACTGAAGTTTTAATCATCGGTCCTTGTCTAAATTATAAGCATTTTCACTATCTCCTTCACTACAAGTGAAAAACCTGGGTGTTATTTTTGACTCTGAGCTTGGTTTTATCCCACATATTAAACATGTGACCAAAATTGGATTTTATCATCTAAAAAATATAGCCAGAGTCCGCCCTATTCTCTCTCAGGCCAACACGGAGATGTTGATGCATGCTTTTATTACCAGTCGCATTGATTACTGTAATGCCCTGCTCTCTGGTCTTCCCAAAAAGAATATTTCACCTTTACAACTGTTACAAAACTCTGCAGCTCGTGTGCTGACGAAGACCAGAGGGCGGGCCCACATTACACCGGTTTTAGAATCGCTGCATTGGCTCCCCGTGTGTTTCAGGATCGATTTTAAAGTTCTTTTACTAGTTTTTAAATGTCTTAATGGTCTTGGGCCTTCTTATCTTTCAGATTTGC
>VUQR01033905.1:0-23494 GCA_015108515.1 Hemichromis elongatus
CACTAATTGCGTTTTTGTTTGAAAACGCATCATTTTGTCTCCGTTTCGCCCTCCCGTCCACACTGAGACGGAGGGAAAACGGAGCGTTTTTGGAAACGGTCTCCAAAACGCATCAATTTGAAAACGCAGCGTTTTGGCGTAGTGTGGACGGCCAAAACGGAGATTTTTTAAAATGATGATGTATGTTAGTCATATGATGCAGTCATGCGACCACTTTAACCAAGATGGTCAGACGGCATCGTACCGCAGTTGTTTTGTTGTTTTGTTTGCTCAGTTTCAGTTTAGTTTCAGTCAATAAGTTTTTAGTGGCCGTGTTGAAGATTAATATGTACTCATTTGTGACTTGGAGCAAGAGCTCCACCTCATTATCATTCCATTTGACACATTCGGTGCTTTGTCTCGCCATTTCGCCGCTCGTTTAAAAGAGCCGTAAAGTAAATAAACAACACATGGAAATGACGCAGGTCGTCTCGTCTAACGTTTCACACATGCGCGGTACTGGACGCGCAAAGGTGTGAAAAACGACTCAAAACGATAGTGTGGACGGGGATCGTTTTTTCACGAAAGCTCCGTTTTCCAAAAGATCTGGACTAGTGTGGACGTAGCCTCAGTTTATATGTCTCCATAAATTCCTGGATAGTTTTTGCAGATTTTGATTTAGATACTGATCTTTGTGATGATCTGTCAAGACTAGGATCCAAAACAAAATTAAAATCGCCACCAATTATCAGTTTGTGGGTATCCATATTAGGTAAAGAAGATATAATTGATTTAATAAAGCCTGCATCATCAACATTAGGGGCGTAAATATTTGCTAATATAACCTGATCATTATAAAGTTTCCCTGTAACTATGATTGTAAAGTTAGAGTGCTACGCAATTTCTGGTGATCCTGATTTCTCAGATGAGTTTCCTGCAAGTAACCTATATCTGTCCCCAGCTTTTTAAGATGTACTAGAATGTTGCCCCGCTTAACAGCACTATTGAGCCCTTTACAATTCCATGAGACAAAATGTACCATGCTTTTATACTTATCAATAACCATTACTTAACTTGTAGATAAAGATTTGCAACCCATTTAATTTTTTTAAAAGATGGCCTCCAAAAAAGCAAAACAAAAACAAATACAGAAAAAACCCCATTGAAACAGTCCTTGTTCCCTCTCTGCTCCTCCCTAAGCAAAACAGTCCAATAGAGCTTGGACAAACAGGGGAGACTACACAACAAAAATATTTAAGTCTCAGCTCAGAGAGATTTATGAACATTTGACTTTCCACTAAGCTCCTAAAGAGTTATACCAATCATATCCAGATTAATTTTAATCAAGTAAACTCACAGTAATAATAATAATAATGTGAAAGAAAGAAAAAAAAAAGTGTAGCTCAGGCTATGCGATTGATCTTAATCCTTGTTACAATCCTTGGTTTACATACAAAGAAAAAATACATTGGTGAGAGAATAAACGTCACCTTATAACTTAAATTGCCTTAATATGATTCAATTAAAATATTAAACCATGAATTTATTAATATTAACTCATTCTTTGTTCTTTGTTATTCTTTGTTATTCTTTGTTTTTATTCAACTAAGCATTATATCAACCCAATTAAACCGCTTTAGCAAAAACTGTGTTCAAATTAATAAAACACATGGCATAAACATGTAAAAATATAAATAAATAAATCAGTGGCTTGCGAAAACCTGGTAGCTCCATGTTTGAATTTGATTTGAGTTGGCTTTAAAACCATAAAAAAAATCTTCAGCTTCTCCTAAAACATTAACAAGAAGAGGAGATAAGCTGAAAATAATGACTCCAAAACTGAAACGTTACCTTTCTAACTTGTTAAAAGCTGACACCTTAGGGATACACAATTTTCACACAACAGCAGTGCTAAGCAGAAACCTACCACATATTATCAACTTAATTGCAGTCTGCACAGAGCAACAACATGACACCGTAAAACAAGTGTTTTCCATATTTATTTATATGATGCTCCAACCACGTTTTATATTTAGGAACTGAAATATGAGAACAAAAAAACATGTGAAGAGCCAGGCTGTAGTCCTGTGTACATCATAAGTACATCCTTTGTGCTTTCACAGGTGCTTTCTAATCAAATGCAATTGATTAACTGAAGATTGTAGCATTGTGTGTTAACACAATGCTACAATCTTCCCATGAGTGGACATACCACTAAAACCACTGCAAGGTCACACTGTGCAGTGCTCAGAGAAACTTTAAAAAAAAAACAACCCAGCTACATCTCAGACTCTACAAGCTTCAGAGTAAAATGTGAAAAAGACCGACATGTTTGGCTTGTTTGGAAGGTTTGCCAGGTAGCGTGGATTCGTTTGCAAAGGTGTCCCAGAACAAACCACAAGACTTCTAAAACAACGTCCAAACAAGATCAGAGTGCACATGTTTGGCCTTAATGCACAGCACCTTATTTGATGAAAAGCAAAGCTGTAGAGCAACACAAATACTCACAGCAGCTACCAGGGCAGTGGTGCGGGGGTGATGATTTGGGCTTTGGCAGACACAGGACCAGATCAGGAGCTCACCATGAATTCTTCTGTATATTAAAGTGTTCTAGAGTCAGCTCTGAGACTGCTAAAGCTTAAAACTGGGTCATGCAACAGGACAACAACCCCAAACACAGCAGCAAATCTGCAACGAGATGACTGAGAAACAAAACGGTCAAGGTGTTGAGACCTCAACCTGACTGAAATTCTGTGGCGAAACCTGAAGAGAGCTGTGCAAAAGTGAACAACTGCAATTCTCTGTGAACTCAAGCAACATTGTAAAGAAGAGTGAGCCAGAGACTGAGAAATGCAGACAGAGAGTCATTGCTGCTAACGGTGGTTTGTTTAATAGCCACTGAATCATGAGGTGTAGTTAGACTCCAGCCTTTAACCTAAGCTTACCCCTGAGTGTGATGACTCTGTCTTGAGTGAATGTCTGTACTTACTAAGTCCTAAAATGTCAAACTGCAGCTTTAACCTTTGGTAATGCGATACGTAACCAAATAACTGAAGCTCAAACATCCGCCCTAGCTTTAGGTGTAATATATGGAACATAACGCTTTGTTCTTTCTCTCTCATGTTTTTCTTTTCTTTACTTTTGGAAAACAAAGTTCATCTGGTGTCAGCATGCCTATCATACCAGTATTAAGTGACAGCGAGTACGTGTTCATGTCACTCTTCAGCAGTGAGCAACACATGTACTGCAGGAGTGTCTGCAATAACCTGACATAGATGCTGTGATCACTTTTCACGATAACAGGAAATAATAAGAGCGCTGACACTCCTGTGCAGGTGAACAGATTTTAGATTTTGTATTGCTGCTAATCACTGCATGTAGTCGTTGTCACGTGGGGTTGTAGTGAGAGTTGTTTGTGTGAAACGCCTTCATGAGCAGCGTTACGGCTATAAATGCACAACGTCTCATCTAATTGTGCCGGTCAGGATAAATCTTTTGACTGTTTGTGCTCAGTCTGCTCGTCTGTTTGTTCAGCTTGATTGAGAACATCCACTAGGTTTTTCTTGCAACGTCACATTTTGTTTTCATTAATTCCTCCGTCTGTTTTCTGCCTCTTTGTCGGCTCCACTTTCATTTTTGAGTCTCAACATATTTTTTTTTAATTTTTCTGTCAGCCACTTGCTGTCTTTCCTTCTCGTTGCCACTTCAGACACATATTTCAGAGAAGACAAGCACTAAAACATTTCTCTAATAAGCTCAGACTTTTACAATCATTCTTCCTGAACTAGAGCAGCTTGTTTTCAGAACTGCAAATCAAAGAAAAGATCTAACGTCACCGATTTTGTAGATGAGGAAAGCACGTGGAGGAAAAAAAGTCAGCATTTCTCTAAGTGATTCAGACAAGTTTCAGGGAATGATCAGTGGCTCCATGTCAGTGCTCAAATGCTGCTGGAGGTTTTTCTTCTTAATGTAAACAGACGAATATGAAGTAATAATCACACCTTAAAGTCTCTGATGCATTGTAATGAAGTTGTTATATTTCCTTTGTCATGTCTCTTTTATTATCCTTCAAAAAAGATACTGAATGATTGAATGTGACATCATGGAGGCAAGAACCACAAAAACAATAATGATTGGCCTTGGAAACAGCAGATGGGAAAAATGACTAAACTACAGTCATTCGTTGGGTAATGCTGACACTGGCAATGTAAAATTTCCAACTACATTCGATTTACACAAGCATTTGTCTAAAATGATGTAAAATTAACTTTGTAGCCTATTATTATATAATTCATATAAACATATAAATATAATGTAACGGTGTATATTTCCCAACGTATTATACACCACTGAAAGAATACTGTGCTGCAAGTAATTCAAGCAAAATGTTTTTCTGTACTCCAAAAGAACAAATATTTTTCTCTTAGATATTAATATTTAATGTTATAACTTCATTTATATGTACGTCACGTTCCTGTTGTAATGTTACACCATACTTTGTGGCACACTTTAGAAACAGATCTGCTGGTCCAACACTTTTTATTCATGGGCCACATACACCAATTCAGTCTCAAGTGGGCCACACCACTATAAGAAGTACATAGTGACTTACAAAACAACACCTCCCAATTGTTCTCTTTCTTTACAGTTACACTTAATAAACCAGCCAATGAAAACAGGCAATGAACAGTTGACAAAATAGCTACTTGTCTTAACTTAGTACAGCAAATGTGTGTGTGTTTTTTTATACATGTAGTGTGGGAGGCATGAGTAATGTGACTGCAGTGGGCTGATTCTAGCCCATTGTTATATATGTTAGCTGTAAAAGATGACAGTGGCCAGGTGTTATCAGCTGGCTAGCTAGCTTGTTTAGTAAGGTGCATCTGTTATTCACATAGGGGATTGCCCAAATTCACAGGCTGCATTCTCCTGAGGCCACGTTTGTAGGTTGATTACGTCACAGCGACGCAACCAAGTCTGTCCAAATTTGTAGACGGTCGAAAAATGGGTCCTCCTTTTCCCCAGATTTGAAGGATGGGTCGGGTGTATCCTTTCGCTACTCAGGTTAAACATGATATTTTAGACACTTAGATAACTTAAAATGCTGTTTGGCTTTTTTCAGTGTTTTATTTGCTCGTGAGTAAATCGGTTTGGCTGAATAGACGTCAAACAGAAAACTGATTAAACAAGTGTGAGATGGTAGAGAATTTACGCCAGTGTTCTGTTCTAATTTAGATAGCAAGGCGCAGACGGCTGAGTTTATTAAACTCTACCGACATAGCTGGAGACGGAAATCTGAAGGCTAGACCGTCCAATTTCACAGCCGCTCACTTCCTGCCTACCCAGCTTTCGGAGGACCCAGCCCACGTAGACCGCCAAGGCCGGGTCCTCAGGAGGATGCAGCCTATGAATTTGGACACGACTATAGACTGTATATAAATGGAGGTACCTTACACCTGATTTCCTTTTGATTGTCAGCGTGGGGCGACTTGTCTTCATGGGACTTCATGGGCCCAAATGCTAGTCACTATTGTAAATGTAGTGACATTCAGAAAGAAGGATAATACAAGTTAAGCTCCTTGGCTAACGATGTGTCAATCAAGCTGTTTGGTAACTTCAGAGGCTTTTCCTAATAGTACTTCAATAACGAGTGGGTAAATAACTGTGGCTACATCCATTTAATTCACATGGAAAATAAATGGAAGTGAACAACTTGGAAACCTGGACAGTGGAGCATTTTTTGTTACTTGGTTAAAAAATTGACTAGCAAAAAAAAGGACCGTAACTTTCAAGCTTTTGGACCCAAATGTTTGTGGATTTATGTTCCGTGTCTCTTTGTCAGACCTCCTTCTCATCTTTAGACTCTGTGTAATTCAACCCTTTTAGCTTCCACTGTTAGCTACCACTTACTTCCTGTCACACCTGTACCTCTGAGTTCTCGTCTCCTGCTTCCCTGAGCCCTGACGCTACTCCATCTTTCACCACCATCATCCACTCTGGGAATCCTTTTCTCTCACGCTCTCTTTTCAACTTTCTCTTCCTCTTTTCTGCTCTTTAATGTCTTTGACATTAAAGTCCTTTCCTGGAATGATAAATGTTTTATTAGGTCTCACTCTCTTTTTTTTTGAAGGGTAAATACAAAGAGGAAGTAAAGGAAAAGTTCGTATCTCTGTCTCCCTCTTGACTTAATTTCCATATCTGTCAGTGCGCTCCCCTCCGCTGTGACCTCTCATCTCCATTCATCCTCGCTCCACTCTCCTCTTTCATCCAGTCTCTCCATTTGACGCTCTCATCTCGCTTTACTGGAAACCAGCAGCTATGTACTCGCTACACAGAAGTCCGGTAATTGCAGATGGAATAGAAGTCTCAAGATGGATTAAACCGAAGGAAAATCCTCAATTCTGCAGCTATAATATTTTGTGATGCATCAACAATTCCTCTCAATAGGTGTACAAGTATCTTTGATGAAATTTTCCAGCAGCTCAAACACATTTAGAAGTGAGTGGGGGGGTTTGCTGGTTGGACTTTAAAAGGACTTAACTCCTCTGCTGCACTGTTGCTGAATCTTACATTTAGCCTCTAGGCTCATGGATGATTGTATTTCCTGTGCTGTATCGCTGTCTGTCTTCTGGGACTGCATGTGTGCTCCCTGTCTCTGGCACCCCTCGGCTATGCTGCTGATTGCTCCTCCTTTTGGAAAAAAAAAATGGGTCACGTTATGTGGGCTGCAGCTCGACACCTACTTCTACCTGATTTCAGGACAGCCAGCTAGTAATGCTTGATGAATCCCGCTGCTGACTAAGTGGAGGTAGATGCCTCATGTTGCGAGAAAAGAAGAAAATGGCAGAATCGGTTTTTAACTATGCTGTCAATGTTTGTTTGTTGGTCAGTCTTTCTGTCCACCTTTTACCAGTCTCTCTACTGTTGGGTAGCTTTCCATGAAGTTTGGCACATCCATTGTATCCACAGCATAAATTCCACTGACTCTGGCAAGTGTTTAATATATGTAATTCCATAATGAGGTCATATTATAAATGTGTTCAGCTTTGTGTGCTAAAATAAAAATAATTTTAAAGTGGTCTTTAACAATAGTTCTCCAGGCTTTTCTTCAGACTATTCTGGCTGATTTTTGACTCATTTTCAGTCTGGTCCATGTACCTGATTATTTTCAGAGGAATGTGGAAGGTTGGCTGTCAAGAAATCACTCATAAGGAAAGGAAACATGGAGAAGGGCTGAGGTGATGCCAAATTACACAAGAACTGGATTTAAAATGCATGGCAACAGGTCTGATGGAGTGATGAATCCAGGTTTGAAGATTTTGGTTGAAATTGCTGTCAGTAGAGAGGTACAACAGTGAGTCTGCAGCCATCTGTAAAACACAGTGGAGGCTATGTCATGGTTTGGGCTGCATTTTAGCCAGTGGTGTTGGAGAACTTTTCAAAATTGATGAAATCATGAATGCAGAAAAATACCATCAGTTTTTTAAACCACACTGTGATCACATCTTCCTTATCATGTGGTTCTTGTTTACATTGTTGTACAACCCCAAAGTATATGGGTGTACGTGGGTGTGTTGCTGGCACAACTGGAGACTGACACAAGGTGGTTTGAAGAAGCTGTTTAATAAGTTGTGTGTGGATTGGACTGCTGGATGGACGAGTAGCCTCTTAACCTCCAGCAGACAGCCACCTCATCACTCTCTGTGCCTCCTCTGCACCCACCACAGAGCCAGCAGGTAGTTTGCCAGATAATTTCGACTGGTTATGCAAGAAGCCTGACTAGAAGTTGACAAATGAATCTTGAGAGCTAAGTTGTTTATTTTGACCTCTTTGCTGTAAGTTGAGAGCTTTTTGTAGTAGTAATTCGTAAATACATTTACACTGTACTAGAGATGCACCGATCCAATATTACGTATCGTGATAGAGCAGCTGTTGTCTGCGAGACCTGTCAGCGGTCTGGTGGATCTGGATTTGGAGCCTCGCTACGTGCTTCCAAACTGTGGCATTTCATCTCGGAGAAAACTATCCCAGAGAAGTAAAGCAAGTGTGTAAGTTCATCTCTCAATGTTTGTAAAGTATTTCCACGTTAAGCTTAACAACCAATATATGGAGCCACGGTTGGACTTTCACCTCACCATATTGAGGTGAAAAGGAGCGTGATTTGTCCCGTACTTCAGCTAGAATGAAAAAAGACACAAAGCTGGAGTTATTCTGTTTCTTTGCTGCACAGCTGCATCTTCTTCTCTCATTCTCTCCCCCTTCCTCTCCTGTTGTTACTGTAATCATGAAACTGATCAGTGATCAGCTGATCGACTTTTTTTGTCGCAAGTCCCGTCTCTCTTGTTTGTTTATCGTTTGTGTTAGAAAGAAGAAACCAGCTAATAAACAACAGCAGAACATTAGGGCTTGATAAGCTGTTGTTAGAATTGATTTAATATTAATTTCTAGTATCAGCTGATGTTTGCTTGAGTCACAGCCGTAAAAGCTGCTGGTCATGATATCGGTTTGGATATGTGGTGAGAGGGAAACATGAAGATGAAACCAGGAGATGTCCTTACTGAATCATCAGAGCTGAGCAGGTGATGGAGAAACAGGTTTACCTTTTAGGTGACATGAATGAGTTGAAGGGAAGTTATGAACTGTTTCTGAGAGACAAATAACACCAGGATCCTTTTCTATGGAGCTGACAGCTGGTAACTGTGCAGGGGCGGATCTAGCAAAGTTTTGCCAGGGGCCCAGGTAGGGCATTAACAGGGAAAGGGGGGCACAAAGAAATTATTTTCTTTCTTATTTCATTTAAAATTTCTAGCTTTTAATAAATAATTATCTGAATCTTACAACCAAAGTGATCATCTGATTAAATGTATAGAAATCCATTATTGTATGAATTAAATATTAATTCTAATATATACCCTAGTAAGCTATAGTACTTTTTCCTTTGGGAAGGTACCACCTGTGCAGTCCACAATTCTGTTGAATAAAAATGTTGAATGTCTTTAATTGATTTCTGTGCATTTGTTTTACACGTGCATTAAATTAAAGTTGATTATGTCAATTAAGCATCATGAGGTGGGGGGTGGGGGGAGGTTCCTGATATTTTTGCTTGGAGTTGGCATCCCTATAGTTAGGTTGTTTAATATTTCTGCTAAGTACTCTTTAAAAAAAACAGAATAGGGAGGATTTTGTAGGTTTAGGTTTATTAGATTGATCAGTATTGCTGAACTATAAAATATTTTGAATGCAGTGTATTTTTTTGCATACAGGTATAACAGAATAGTTTTAGTGTTTTGTTTTTTAAAACTTAAGTATGAACATACAAAACGCAGCAAGATATTTATATAAAATAGTTTTATTGATTATAAAATACACTATATCGGATTCATATCGGTATCAGCAGATATCCAAATTTATGATATTGGTATCAGACATAAAAAAGTGGTAACGTGCCATCTGTACACTGTACATACTGAGCACTTTGTGATAGTTTAGTAAGTTTAAGAAGGCCTTTTTTTTATAAATCCCTTTTCCCATATTTTATGGTTAGAAGTAAAGCTTAGAGAATTGTGATTTGCTTGCCTTTTATTTTCTGTTAGAGAGAAATAAGGATCACTAGAGATCTTTTGTTTGTTATTCGGGGAACTGCTCAACTCTGAAGTCAGCCAACTGCTGTATAGGATCTTGAAGTGTTCTCACTTTCTCGGGAGTGGGAAGAATTTCACATCAAATTATGTCGAGGTTGTCCCTAGGCTAGGGATGTAACAACTGCCAAAGCAGTAAAAGCAAATCTGGACAGAAAAACACAGCTCAATCGGTCATAGACTGGCTTCTCAGCAGTTCGGACCACAATGTCACTAAAGCAGTGTGGGATCTCATCCTGACAGAGAACGGAACAAAGGGCAGCCAATATATAAAGCAAGGCATTTCTATTAGAGCTATTCCTGAAAACTACTTAAAGATATGACAAGAAAGTTGCCAAAGAAAGTTCAGGCTGTGCTAAAGAATAAAAGTGGTCACATCAAATATTAACTTTAAAGCTCATTGGAACTGTACAAACTCTTTTTTGCCCTATATATATACTGTATGCTTGAACATTTCAATAAATCACTGCACCTATTTCCCATTTTCTTAACAAAAAAAGAAATAAATGTGGAGTGGTTGAAAACTTTTGCACAGGCTTGAACCCCTAAAAGAGCAGCTACTTACATTTTCTTTAACAGAAGATGTTTCATCTTTTACTGACTGAGCCGCTGTGTGCTGCGCAACAGATGAAACCTGACAGGAAGCATCTGAGTAGTTTCCATTCCCTACAAACAGCCGTGCTATCACTGACCCCACCCTCCACTTTTTGCCCTCACAAACCCACTACGTGTTTTTTCACGTTTCCTGCAAAATCTAACATTTCTCAACTTTGTTCAATTCATTGTGGAATGCTGGCATATTTCCTTTTGAGCGTCATTTGTGCCATAATTGCGCCGGCCTCAGCCATTAATAGCAGCACGCAAAAACCTGAGAGACCGCACACTTAGAAAGCAGCTCTACAGCACTGAAGCCATTTCCTCCATTTCCCCTCAGTTATCTCATTAGGCTATAGGGACATGTGATTGGTATGCCGGCTAGGCCAGGACTAATGATGCATGGAGCTGTAGCCTCTGGTTAGACGCCATGGACCAGAAGAAACCAGCCAGGCGGCCGTGTACGGTGCTCTGCGCTGCCCTAATCGGTCATCCCCCGAAACATTAAGCATGTCAAAGCGGGTAATGGATTGGCCCAATTAACATGGAGCTTTGACGGAGAACACACCTGTTTATACGTCCAGCCCTGACACATTTTTCTTTTACCTCGCGGTTTGTCTCTGAGACTCTCTTATCAAGGTAAATGCAATTTAATTTGGGAGCTGAGTCCTCTCTCGCGTCTGCAGACAATTAGTGTTTAGTGATTATTCTGAGAAGCTGCACAGACAATGGATTTATTCAAACAAAGGAGCCGAAATAATGGTTCGCACCCCCCCTTTCACAGTCGTAGAATACCTCCCCGCAGTCCTTTTCTCCATCCTCGCTAATGTTGGCTATCATTGTAGACGTGCTTTGTGTTGGTGTTTTTGTGTGTGTGTGTGTTCGTTTTAGTATGTTTGACCCTGCAGTTCAAGGACAGTCTTGTATGTGCCGCCTCTGGCTCCTCCAGTCTGCACCCAAGTGGTGTTTATTTAGGGAGCTCATCTACCCACAAACACACAAACGCACACCAGCCTAACCTTGTTCTCCGAAACACATCACCCAGAGTTCTACACATATATCAAAAAATAAAAACTCTGGAGTTTCTATTCTCTGTTTCCAATAATTTACTCTGAAATACACACACCCATGAACACACACACAGTGTCCTGAAGCTCGCAGTATGTCCTGCAACCCTGCCTCCCATCCTACTGGATTAATTACTCTCCTCGCTGCCTGTGATCCCCGAGAGCGTCTGAGCCGTGTTAGCCGGCCTCTGCCTCTCGCTGGTGGGCACAGAGATGGCAGCGCTTGCCCATTCATCACCATGACTTTGGGAGGAGAGACACCAGGGACGGGGCACGTAGGCGAGCACCAGTAAGAGAGAGGGCAGAAGTGAAGGTGAGACTAAGGTGGTGGGAGAGGGGGAGCGTAAAAGAGCCCGGTCCCTGCTGACCGAGGCCCTGATTAAAAATTAAAAGTGTTGCAGTTTCGCCGGTTCCAGAGGTCTGGAGTGTAATGCATGGATTGCTGAGGCGATTCTCAGAGGATGAGAAGGAGGTAGTGAGGTGGCTGAAGAGGAGCTCTGGGGCTTTGGGAGTATAGGATTAGGAATGCGGGAGGAAAAGACACATCTTTACCTGGAGATAAATAACCTAACGTTGCACAGCCCGGGGACTCTTCCCATTGTTTCTGCCCCAAGAATATTGTCACATTCATTTTTTTTTACCCTGCTGGAGACATCTTTTTCACTGTAGATGGATGAGGGCTGGGGTAGGAGCGGCTGGGAGGCTTGTGGAGGGGGGCGGGCAGGTGGAGATTGGTGTAGAAGGTTACAGCAGCTCTAAGTAATGGAGACAAAAAGGAAAGCAAAGACAGACAGAGGAGACAAACTGAACAGCATGGATGCATGCGTGTGTGTGTGTGTGTGTGTGTCGGCCTTTGATCAAACCACTTGTCAGGCTGCTTGTGAGTGTTTGTGAGCCCTATTTGTGCCTCCGCGTGTCTCATTTGTGTGCTGGTGGCTGAGGCGTGCACCGTTCAAAACTGGGATCAGCCTTAACAAGTGCGCGTGTGCGTGTGAGGGCACAGACAAGGGAGTCCTGTTCTGCTCATGGGATGAGAAAGCTGCGAGTGAGAGGAAGCAGTGAAGAAGAGGAGGGGGAGGAGGGGAGACCGGGGAGGCTCGAGGAGGGTGAGGTGTGTCTCAGCCATTCAGGCGGCGTAGGCGTATGTCTTTCATCTCGTTTCTCACACAAACAACAAAGAGGCTCTGCGAGCTTTCCCCCCCCGTCATGTACAATACCTTTTCCTAACTCTCACCTATTTATAGTAGCACAGGTTGAGAAGTACCGTACACTTTTGCAGCATCACTTAATTAGGTGTTTGTTTACCAATAAACTCAGCGTGGCAAACACAGCTCAGAAACTAGTCTATGAGACTCAAGTCTCTTATATGACAGGTCGGAGAGGGAAACTGGCTTATAGTCAGCCTGGAGTGTTTCTCTAGTCCAGGTAAAGGAGGAAATGGACATTTTTAGCAGTTTGAAGGGTTGCTCTTTTGTACAGTTATGCCACATCACTAAGACAAGGAAAATTATAAGCAGTCATAGATGAAAATCCAAGTGCTGCTTGGTGCAAAGTCACAAAATTGTGGGAGGAAGTGGCGGAGGCTTATTTACATAATGTTGGCCAACAATCACATCGACGGTTTAAACAGCAGCAAGACTTGTGGAGCAGCTGTGATGACGTAACCCGAGATCCAGACAGTGAAATCTAAGCCCATGTTTTTAAGAAGAACTGTCTGATTTTTCCTCAGTGTTACTTTCTAAGAGGGAGTGCGTTAGTACCAAGCCTCACGTCGGAAGTTATTACCCCAGCTTTGCAGAAATGACTGCGAGTCCTTAGAAACAGCTGGCTTATTTCACGCAACAGTGTTTCCCACCCAGGTGGGCTATTGTTTCTTTAACAGGGCATGTAAAAAAAAGATAGTTTTATCATAAAAAAATACAAATTATATTCAAAATGGGAATAAACTATAATGGAGCATTGGGCAATTAATTTAGGAGCAAACAGGAGCTGCTAATTGCAAGTTTTCCTGCAAGAGATGCTTTATAATGTTTATGGCACATAATTACCAAAAAATAATAAGATTAGGTTCAGATGAATATTCTGGTGTTACGATTCAGTAGCGTACCACCTTCTCCTGTATGACATTACTGGTCTCTCACATTGGTGTGGAGGAATTTTGGCCCACTGCTCTTTCAAACAATGCTTCAGTTCATTGAAGTTTTCCGGTATTTAGTTATTCACAGCTCTTTTAAGGTGCAGCCACAGCATTTCAGTCAGGTTGATGTCTGGGCTTTGGCTGGAACATTGCAATTGTTGCATGACCCAATTTCAGCCAAGGTTTAGATGTTGGACAGATTGCCTCACATGTGAGGAGTTCATGGTCAACTCAATATCTGCAAGGTGCACGGGTCCTGTGGCTACAAAACAATCACCTTGTTTGAGCACAGTTTGCAATAATGTTGTGAATTTGCTGGGACATCCTCTTTCGAAGATTGTGGTATTTTGATAACACACAACAGAGCAGCAAACTGCAAAAACTTCTGCTTTAATGGAGGTGCTTGCACTTGCTGATGATCAGTTAATCAAGTGCATTAGCAGCACGTAGCTGCTACCCTCTAATTTCTCTTGAAAGCAGTAAGATTGTACTTACTTTTTCAAAGTACTGCATATGTGATGGATTCCATACTTGTCAAAATACTTGATGTCCATGTGCAATCTGTTTTCACAGAATGAGAGAGTGCGTTGACCACACATTGAAAGTTTGTTGGTTGAATCCACAGCTCCTTCTTAAAACTGTCAAACTGTCCTTAGACTTGATGTGTTGTGTTACGCAGAATAAAAGTGCTGTATGATTGTATGTGTGAGCAGACTCATAGATTGGTCAGTAAAATTAGAAAATGAGTTTTGAATTGCTGTCCAATCAGACAAATGCTTTAAATGCTCACAGACTCTAAGGAATGACTTGGTGCTTTAATGTAATGTGTTATTTTATGTAGCTGCACCACAGACGTGATGCTGATGGAAGGTCATTTAGGAGTTTTGTTGTAGTCGATGCATCGGTTTCCTGGTTGTGTTGTTTGGTTAGCATTAGCAGGCAGACTTGCTCCTAGGACACTGGAGTTTATACATTTGTTTAGTTAGATTGAGGTACCAGAACCACCTAATCTGCTTTTGTTAAACACACGTCTGAGTGGGAGGACTCGTTGCCCTGGTGACCAAGACAGTGGAGGATGAAGCTTATTGCTTTCTTTGGTGACATATACGTGTAACACACTACGTTCTACCATCATGTAATGCAGTTCAAGATGTCATGGGTATGTCAGCTTTCTGGAGACCACACACACACACACACACACACACACACACACATGGCACTATTCTCGATTGTCTGAGGTCTGTTATTTATCCTTTCTGTCCAAATATATTCTTCCCATCACCGTTAAATTTAAAAGGAACATTGCACGCCACACACCATGAATGACAATTTTCACCAGATGCAATGTTGTGGTCAATTACGACAGCAACACACATTTGAACATCCCGGAAAAAGGCATTAACCAGATTGTGATGCCTGTTGCTGAAATGATGTTTGGGGTACTAAGCCAAATGCATTTTTCAGATGTCAAAACACAACTCAGGGGACTCTGCTCTGTTGTTTTGCTGGTTTGGTGCCAATTATGCTTATTAGTTTTAATAACCCAGAGAGGCTTTTATGGCCTTTATCAATCTGAATGTAATGGTTTATTATAATTTGTAAACCGCCCTGTCATCGCGCTTAAGAAAATAATTGCTTCAGATTAAAAAGGGCTTATGGGCAACAGTCTGACTGTTTGAGATCTGAATCCTTCTTCCTCTTTGGTCAAGAGATTAATTGTTTCTGTCTCTTGTTTCAGAAACTGCCATAATCCCCAAATCTCAGGACATCTGGTGCGCTTGTAGGAGGAGACTGCAGGGGCTTTTTTTAAGCTCATTTATTGGGAATCATGTGGTGTCAATATTTTTGACGTGCCGTGGTAAAGCGGTAGTGGAAAATAAATACGTTGTTGCATCATGTCAAACAGCATAGCAACTGGAACCAATGTGGTGGGGATAGCAGGAAAATAGGGTCCCCTTTGATGTCTGGTAGTCCTTCAGTCAGACGCTGGTCAGTGATGTTGAATCAAGTTTCACATTGAGACTGAACTGTGGAAACCTGTAAAACTGTTAATATATTGATGACTAACCTGAGTTTATAGTCTAAACAATATTCCTGCAGTTTTGATTTGATGTGAACTTTAAGCAGTTACATTAGGTGAAAAGGTAAACTTTCATATATCCTATACATCATATCACGGATATGTGAAAAATATTAATCCGATTTATTTCCAATTTTTGATGAATATGGCTAATAGCTAAAATGCACTATCTCACATTATTACAATACGCAAACAGCGTAAATATCATGTATCTCACAGTGAAGTGTAGTTCAGTGAACGCAACCACTATCGTCAGGATGACTGCTGATTTGACAGTTGTCCAAATGGTGCTTATTGACACCCCTTCACAAAGAAGGAAAGGCACAGAAGGTCATGCCTGTGAAGGCTGGCTGTTTGCGGAGTGCTGTGCCGATGCATATTAGTGCAAAATGTGGGAGGAAAAAGATGCACAAGCAGCAGGGATAACTGCAAACTTGGAAGGATTTTAAAGAAAAGGTTTATCGAGGACTTTTTAAAGCAGTGGACTGAGGCTGGTGACGTTCAGAGACGTCGCCAGGAAAGAGGCTACAGTACATCAAATTTCTACTATTCCACCAGACTAGAAGCAAGGTCAGAGACGACTTTCATGTGAACTTTCACATGAAAGTAAACTTTATATTTTGGGGGGGAAATGGTCAATGCTCAGATTCTGGAGGAAGAGTGAAAGTATCAAGAGTATCAAGAATCCAAGGTCTTTGAAGTCCAGCGAAGCTTCTGAAGTTTGCCTGAAGTCAGCCCAGTCATCTACCCGAAGAGTTTAGAGCGCTTCCATCTGCTGACAGGGTTTATGGAGATGCCGATTTTCTTTTCCAGCAGGATTTAGCACCCGCCCAAGGAGCTAACACTACTACAAAATGACCGTTTTGCTACTGAGTTTTATTGACCAGCTGACTCGCCTGACCTGAAGCCCACAGCGAATCCATGGAGTAGAGGAGAAGCACCTGACCCAATAATACAGACTTGCTAAAGCCTCAATCAGTGTTGGTGTCTTTAAGAAAAACACATACTCTATCTTTAGTGAAGCCTTAGTTGAAAATGTGGGAAGCGTGAACGTCCAAGGTTAGCTTGCCTGCTGTTGTTTCAAAACAATCAAATCAAAGTTCTGTAAAGTCAGGCGTTTCTCCACCATCAGGATAAAATGGCCAGAGTCCAGCGGGAGAAGGTTGTGGTGCTGGAAACAAAGCTGTTGGCAGATTGTTTCTATCTCTCCATCTCTTCTGCTTCCACAGTTTTCAGCAGCAACCAAACAAAAGCCTGGCTTCTTGCCTCTGAGCTGCCTGTGTGGGATGAAAAACACTGAAGCACACTTGTTGCGCGTTGTGTTCACATTTTGAACCTCTACATATAACCTGGTTTGTTCACTCGCTGACACATGCAGCAGACAAAGCTGAACAGAATTTCACTTATTTCACTAAAACTTAGTTACCATCATGATTTCCGACGGCCGACTCTGCACTGATGCTGTGAGTGCCGCAGTGCCTCTGAGAACCACCGTTTAGTTATGTCACACTGTGTTTCCAGATGTCCCCGTCACACACACCCGTTCGATTGGCCACCGCCTAGCAAGCGCCTGTCGCTGGGGGAAAATTAGCGTTATCCCACTGGTTGTGAGTGGTTGCTGTGAAATTGATCGCTAGGTCAGTCACGCCGGCCTAAGGGCCAGCCTCTAGCGCAAAGTGGGTATTCCCCCGACTGAGGCCCAGACACATTCACCTGTACTTTGAATTTTTCAAGCAGAAGCATGACTGACTTATTCTCCTGTCCTGCTTTGTTCTCTTGGTATTTCTATACTGTATTTTTTTAAGAACAGCTTGCTTTAGCAACTTCTTTTTGGATTACACTGTTAACTTGGTTCTTGCATCACAGGTTCTCTTAAGGGTTAAATGTGTCACTTCTCCATCAAGTAGGAAGAAAACACCCGAAGAACATGAGTGTATTTTCTTAGAAATGAAAGAGCAGGCAGCTACATGTGTGCATATAGCGGTACTGCCAAAAACATGCACTGCGAAGAGAATGAACGTCGCGAACTCTATTGAGACTGCGTGTAAACTGAATTTGTCTCAGAGCATGAGAATAAGCAGCAGCTTTATGATTTTTAAATGAGCCTCGCAAAATGCTGTCTTAGCTCATTCACCTTCCTTTGTTTTTCCTGGCATCCTTTGTGGTCGTCACCACGATAAGGGGTTCTTCCAGTTTACACATGAAACAGCGACACACTGATGCATTCTCTGTCATCCTCTAAAGTCGGGCTTTGTGAGGCGTCGTCTTCTTTGCTCTTTGACTTGTTGCCGCTCCAAAACATTTCTTTTGACACAGCTGCCTCCTTTTTTTTTTTTCTCCTTCTCAAAACTCTTCATCTTTCCTCTGAAAACTATCTCAATTTTAGCGGAAGCTTCTCAAGCGATCTTTTAAACACTGTTGTTAAATCAGCATAAATCTGTAGCCTTTGGCTATTTCCCGCTGATATTTTCTCTGCACTCCCATGACCTCTGTGCTCCCCACCCTTGACTGTGTATTTTAGCTGTGATACCTCCCACCTCGGTGACAACTACATCGATACGCTGAGCTGCTGTTTCTAAGCTGCAGGGGCCAACAATTTCTTTCCTTCTTGGATGTGAAGACCTGCAAGAAGCTCAGCTAGCGCCTTTTCTTCCCCCACCACTTTTTTTTGCTAAATTGCTTCTGGTAAAAAGCTCCATATTTCCCTGTTCTACATCAAAGTCTGTCAGCATGTTCCTTATCCTCGAGGCCAATCCTCTCACACAGCTGAGACTTTACACTCCTCCAAAAAAATAAAATAAAATTAAGGTTTCTTAATGTTCCATCCTTTTTCCCCCCCAAGTTAATCAATGTTGGGCAATCAAACACACCTCACACTGATTCAGTTCACATCTGAACCCATGTTGTCAAACCGGGAGAAGACACAGCACACGCTGAAGCCTCACACTGCACTCTGCGCCTCTGTAATGAAACTGTCATCGGTGTCCTTCAACCCACATGGCTTGAGGCAGTCAATTACAAACACCATCACACGCTAACGCACGCACTCAAAGTCCATTTGATCTCATGACAAAGGATGGGAATAAGTCATCTTCAGGCAGTCCTGACACTATAATAGTGGCACAATGCAAGGTGCATCATTATATCCAGGGAGAATGTTCCATATATAGACGAGCCACAATTAATTATTAAAGTGCCAATGACCTGGCCTTTAATCTTTTATTAAATCCGCTTGTAATAATTAAAAAAACTCATCTCATTTGCTCACACACACACACGTCTGCGTACGCACAGGCATACAAAAGGTTAGAGTGGAACTTAATGAGTGTATGATAGCTTGAACAACAGGACTGTAAAGCACCAGAGCCTCCAACACGTGTCAGGTTAAAACCTGACATGCTTTAACTTTGTTATTATTATTTTTAATCCACCGAAAGTTATTAGTCCTGGTTTTATAATTAAGGAAGCCTGCTCTAGTGCGTCCTCCTTATTTCCCCTCTCCGTCTCACACTGTGCACCCATCTGCTTCAGAACTTCAAAAACACTTGCTGCTTCCCCTCATAAGTTCGCTTCGCTTCAGTCCGCTTCTCCTTTTATCTCTCATAAGCCCGACTTCAAAAAAAAGAAAAGAAAAAGGGGGTCACGAATCTCATCTTTTATTACTACGAGCGCGTCGTGAAAGGGCAATGCAAATATTCCCTCTAAAACATTTGTTTCTGTTTGAAAGCGAGCTGTTCAGCATTAAGCCGATGCATGGGCGTAATGCGGCGCAAGCATGAAAACTAGCGTGAGGGTGAACAAGTAGGAGTGCATTCATCACGAACCGCAGGATCCACTTAGAGATGCATATTGGATTAATAGAGCTCGGATGCTTAATTTGGAGTGGAGTGCTCATGCTGCGTTAGTCGTGACCTCTCTCATCTTTGCTCAGATGTGGACGGACGGGCTGCTGGCTTTTTATCCGCGGCCTCGAACAGCAGCCCCAGAGAGTACTAGCGCCTATGGGTGTGTGTGTTGGGTTGTGTTTGTGTGTCCTGTGTCTGTGTCTCAGTCTATGCGCTGGAAATGAATCCATTATTGGAATAGCCTTTCACTCAAGTATCACTTTTCTGAGTGGTAGGATTCCTTTGGGTCCGATGTGTATTTTGTCTGCGAGGCGAAGCGTTTGATTGGGGTGTCAGGTCTCTCTCACCCGTGGCTGAGTTTTGGCGAGAGGTGTGCGACGTGTCTCACAGCTCTGGCACCGCTTGACTCCAGATGCCTTTGAATGGAGCTTCAAAGCTCGCCTTGCTGAATGTTTCTCTCCACACGTTCTGGCACCATTCACTGAACCCCCTCCTTCTCCTCCTCCTCCACCTCCCCTCCAGCTCTCGGTTGTATTTTTCCACTTCACTTTTGCCCTCGCGTCCTTCCCACCTCGCTGTGTCCTCTATTCTGCTGCACACCGTGTCCTCTGACAGCGCCTGTTTGCCAGTTAGAGATACAGCACAGCTCAACTTTGACCTCACTGGAGCCCAGTGCCAGAGAGCAATGGAGTCAATGGTGACAAGCAGAAATATGGAAGCATGGGAGGAGAAAAAACTGGCTGCTGGCGTATCTGTATCACCCAGGAACAGCAATTTTTATCTCTGTGTGTCTAATGCTTCCTCTTATAGACTTTGATGGTATAAGAAGACGTAACCATGGATGTGGTTGATTGCTCTTGGATGTGTTTTCCAGTCAATGAGATGATGTGTTTCTTATACTTGGATAGTTCTAATAATTTTTGGCTGAGCTGTCAAAAAGGAGGCAGGCACAAAGCACACACAGATGCCACTTTTATTGCAGATCTTTTTATGGCATTGGCCCCACTTCTGAAGGCAAAAAACAGTCTATGCCCCACAACCCACGTTAAAAAAAAAACAAAAAACCAACCCACAACAAATGGAACAAAAATGTTCCAAATTGAATTCAAATCACATTTCATGTTTTTTGTTGTCTGCACCCCTCAGCTGTGGCTTTATTCCCCTACAGTGGCACCTGTCCCACAGGTTAACATGTATTATTTTATGATAAACTGAGTGGGAATATACACTCATCACAACTGCTTTAATTCTTTTTGTAGCTGTCACAGTGAGTACATAGTTTTCCATAAATTATCCCAAAGCTGCTTTAGATATTTGTCCTTTTTTGCTATAAAGTTGATAATCTTAGCAATTTACCCGAGCTTAAATGGAACTTGGTAAATGTGGAAAAAAATTTTGCATTTAAATTATGACTCCAGCGAATCAGTTTTCTTTGTTGTTGGGCTGTGTAATCAGCAGTCTTCTGCTGCTCTTTGTGAATTCAAACAATTGCATTTTATAATGTATTAAAAAAAACTGTAGCTGCCATATTATCATGGCTGCTTTCCAACTCTCAGCCTACCAGGTGAAAATAAAGTCTGATACTTGCCAGCTTATTTTCAAGCCAGTGACTTCTACGCCTGACCTAGCTTGGTGGTTCTCAAACTGTGAGACCCATTAATAGAGGACAGCGCCTTTGCAGGTGGGCGTGGAGAAAAATACTGAATGCAAACTAAGCAAACATGGCTGGTAACAAAAATTTAGGGATATAGGGTTTGAACATATCATATATGTCCATAAACATTCACCGCTTGCTGTTAACTGTTTTCAAAATGAACTTGACTTTTAAGCTTTAAATTGCTTCATGCTTTTGATTTCTCATCTTCTCTTTTTTTGTCCTCACCTTATTTTTTTTCTCCATCTTTAAAGTGGACTCATTGTGCTTATCGTGTGCTCCATATTTTTTCATTCTTGAACTCTATTAGTGTAGCTTCGCACGCTTCACAGTTTAAAGTCAGTATTGTTTATATTATAGGTGTGTGAAGGTTCACAATCATCCAGGTCATCATAGTCTAAGGAGCTTGGAAAAAGAAAAGCGTCTGGACTTCTTTAAGTTGCTTGAAGATGTTTCACCTCTCACCCGAGAAGCCTCTTCAGTTCAGTACTATTTATCTTATATTGAGCCATTGTGAATCCCCTGCAGTTCCTCTGTCTAAAACAAGCCAGTGTGGTCACCCTGCCTTTTAGCATTCTGGCTTCTGATTGGCAGCCCCTCGCAAATACACATGTTGCCATCAACTGAATGCTATAAACAGTCTGCATCCTGCGCTGTGATGTGGAAACATCAATGGAAAGAGCACAGTATGTAAGGCCAAAACAGAGTTGTCCCTGCTGTATGGTGGAAAACTTCATTTCACCTATTCATGCAATGTCACCTTCAGCTTTTCAGCCCCCCCTGTGAGAGGCACATGGACCTGTTTTCTCTAGTGGCTCATACCCAGCGTTACATTGCAGCAGAAGAACGGCACACAAAGATGAGCTACGCAGTGCACCCCAACTGTGACAGCAGCAGCAGAAGCTTGAAAGTCAATATTTGGTATGACCACTTTTATTCTGCTGCACAGCCTGAACTCTCTTAGAGAAGCTTTCTTTTGCCCTGTCTGAGTTTTCTTGTATTTTGTATTTTTTCTTGAGTTTAGCAATAAAGCTGCTGTTTAGTTCAAATCCTGCCTGGCCCACAGCACCACATGACAGTAATGAGTCCAAATGTGTGATTCCGATTTTGAAATAGTCGTCAGTATGTATGGAAGAAGTGAGGAGAGAGGTACAACAGTGCGTATCTGTAAAACAAGGCGGAGGCTCTGTCATGGTTTGGGCAGCACTTCATCCAGTGGTGTTGGACATCTTGTCAAAATTGATGGAAATAAGAACACAGAAAATGAACGCCATGTAATAAAATCTGTAAAGCATCAGATTGGCAACCGCTTCATTTTTTGGTATGGTAATGATGTCAAACTCACTGACAATGCAATAAGAGTAAGCCTGGAACGCTATCAATCAGTCAAAAAGGAGCCAACATCCAAAGAAAAACTTGGAAAGAGCTTCAGAAAGCCTGGAGAACTATTGCTGGCTGAAACTGTGGCCCCTTAAATAAATAACAAAACGAAATGAGAGGTGACAAATTTTCCCAATTTTTACTCAAAATTTGAGTCTTGTTGGACTTGAAGATTATCCTTAAATAATACAGCACTTTTACATAAAAATATACTCAAAAGTAAACGTGCTGTAATTTTTTTCAGTGGTTCTTAGTGGACTGTGTGATTTTTTTGGAAAAATAAAACAAAACAACGCTCTCCAGTTGTTTTTTTTATTAGAAGCAGAGTACGAGTAGTAAAGGCAATGAATTTTCATCATTTATTTTCCCCCTTAGCTGCGAGGAAACATTAGCTAGATGCTCACAGGGCAGCAGATAAATGAACACAAAAAACCCTGTTAGTGTGTGTGTGAGTGTCCTTACACCTGACTTACACCTCGCCATCCCACCATGGTCCGCCAAATGTTCGCCCTCGCTGTCACCACCTGGCTGCTGCTGAGTGCTTTGATTGCATTGTGCGCGGCTGCGTGTGGGCATGTGTGTGTTGTGTTTGTGTGTTCGATGAGGTGCTCCCTAACAGATGGAGTAACCTAATACACCTCTCATTTCTACCCCGCTGTCCATTGGCCCTCATGGTCTGCTGGTGATGTTATCTAGCCTTACCAGCATCCTGCCTGCTTTGTTCCTGGAATCAGCCAGCCCCGCCCCGCTCTGCCTCACTGCCGCCGTCCCGTAAAGCACCCGGATACAAACGTACAACAATCCCGCAAGAGGAAAAAAAAATGGCTGTCAGGTGGATCGGGTCTCAGGTTACCTGGGTGCAGAGTGCTCTGAGTGAAACGTGCCTGGAAAAAGCAGCGTACTGTTTACAGCCAGTGAACAGATGCTGCTTTGTTGTAGCTCATAAGATCATAACTGAACGTCAACGCTGCTGGGAGGTGTCTGTTGGAGTCAGCCTGTACTCGTGCTTAGTGCACCCAGAGACACAGATAAGACATTTGGATCATCACCAGCCGCCTTTAGAAGCCCAATCACCTTACATCAAAAGTGACACTGTGGCACCCCTCCAGTCCTCTGTCTG
>VUQR01033906.1:22158-53777 GCA_015108515.1 Hemichromis elongatus
TTTTTGTTGTTTAATTTTTTTCTTTTTTTTTTTTTTTAAATATTTGCAACAAATCCTGCAAGAAAGCAATGCTGTGATTCGTCCACAGACATAACAGCGATACAGTAGGTTTAAAGAAAACGTACTCGGCAGCAGTAAGAAGAGAAATCAGACAAAGCTGTGGACAACGAAGAGATTAATGCACCAGGTGCACTTGTGAAAGCAGGAGTTTGAAATTCTTACGTATTTATTCATCAGTTTAAAGACTTGTTGTAATTTTCCTTTTAAAATCATATTTTATACAGTGATGAATGTGATGATAAATATATGGACTATTGAACACTGACTACATTTCCATGTGGAGTCAGTGTTCAATATTCAGGGATTGTTCAGGGATTTGTTCTTCATAGTTACATAATGACAGATATCACTGGTTGATTTTGGTCTTGTTTTGCGATTTGTTGATAGTAAGAAAAGTCTCGAAGCACAGCTTTGAACCATGTCAAAAAAAAAAGGTTTGATATTTTGGTTTTTTTATTTTTCTGTGGAGAGTTTGATGAAGATGGCACACCTAGCAGTTTAGGTTATCCTAGTGCAGACTAGGCTAGGTTCTGTCTGAAGGCAGACAGTAAGTAAGTAGGTGCAAGCTATAACAATTTATAACTGATAATTTGCAAGATTATCTCCCAGAAAAAACGTCAACTTTTCCTTTAACACTTGTGTAGTGTCAGTATTGATTCTGCAGACTTTTTCTTTGCTTGCATTTTGACCACTTTTAAGAAACATCAAAATCTTATTTATTCGCTTTTTTTTTTCACTTTTAGCTTTAGTTTAGGGTTTTATCTTCACAAAAAAACTTGGATGAAGATTTACAAAGTGAGTCTAAGAATATTCCCTCTAATTCTGTTCAGCCTCTCATCCTTCTCACCATAAACCAAACCTGTCCCGTTAAGCAAAGTCGATCCTTTTAAACGAAGCCGACTTTATCAGTGAGTGTTTGCATTGAGCTGCGTTTAGTGCGCTGACTGTAGCTTCGGGAAAGAGGAGTTTCACGTGGAAATGCTGTTTGCCCACTCTTCATCCCAGCGGGTGACTGCACACTGGTCGCCGTGGATGTCTGGACTGCTGGTTTATTCTGGGTGGAAATTCAAATCTATGCTGTGGAATTTTGTACTAATGGACGTTTAAGCAAAGACCTCTATTTTCAAGTCTTCAGTGGAGACCTGTACTAATTTTTGCTTTACATTTCTCTTTCTGCCTTGAAGTTATCGCCTGTTTCTGGGCTGCTTTTTGACGCTGGTAACATTTTGTTAATCACTGTTGGACCTTTAAAGAATGTACCAGTCTTCTTTTGTTATAAAATCACTGATCCCCCCCACCCCACTTGTGCTGCAGGATATTTATACTAGAAGAATAAGAAGCCAATAAGAAGTGTACGTTTGGAGCAAAAAAGAATTGACAAGAATGCCATTTCGTGCGGAAAAACCAGATCGTTCCTACTGCTTTTTTTTTTTCTTTAAAATGAGCTGAATGTGCCATGCTACCCTACAAGTCTTGCCAAGAAGAGCTGCTATATGTTATGTGCCATTAGAGATATCTCCATAGTCCTTCCAACTTATTTCTGCCTAGTGATCTGTTCTCATTCCCAGTTCTTTCTTTGAAATATTGAGAAATAAGCTAAGCTTATTTATTTATAGTTTTACAGATTTTTACTTGTGTCCTCTTGTAAGTCTATTTAAAACACACCCGTCCTCATTTAGCTTACAATGAAATAGTTTAGCTGCTGTCTGGGGAAAAAAAAAATTGCATATCTTGCATTGTGATTTAGAGACATGCATTATAAACGCCTTAATGGGTTTTCCCTGTTGTTGCAACGGTTAAGGAGGGTTTATGAATCAACCCTCGTGTTTATCTGTTTAAGAGATTACTGTAGATTTGTCTTCGTCTAGAAAACACTCTTTTATACATGTCATGGGATTATTAAATATGACTGAACTGGGGTTACAGTAATATGTCAGAAATCTCAGCTCTGGGATTATTACAGCAAAGAGTAAGAGAAAGGGAACCTTTCAGGTCTTCTTCCATTGTATTTCAATGGTAATCTGTTCAGGATGTAGTCATCAGTTTAAAGAGAGTCGTGGTAATTTGGTACAATTTTTAGTGAAACTCTTTTACGCTGACTGCTAATGTGGTCAGGGTGATGATTACATCTGCCAGTTTAGATAAGCGTCTTTTCTTTTCTGTTTCCCAAATTTCAGCATTTATGCTTTAGCAAAACGTCTCGCGTATGCTTTGGTAATAGCCGTACTTTTGTGTAGTTTTGTGCACAGTTGAACACACCGGATTGAGGCCACTGGAAAGTAAAGTTCTGCTGAAAGCATGTGTCTGATTACAGACATGAGTTTGAAGCTTTTTTTTCTCTTCACGGGCTGAAGATGATTTTTGTTTCTCACGTTTTGAGAGTTATGTTTGTATATTTTGTGCTGCAAGAGAAATGCTGCCATGACGTTGTTGGGTTTGCAGATCCAAAACTCTGTTCAATCTTCTGCTTAACATAATTTTCCTGTGCCTGCAATAAATAAACTTCAAAATTTATTTTGCATGTTTTTTTCATTCTTGTTCTTCTTCTTTTTTTTTTTAACATGTCGCCAAAGAGCGGTGCGCTAATGTGACGCCTGAGTGTCTATGTGCACACAAATTGTCCTCAAGGTTAAGGTCATATATGTCGTTTTACTTGGATTTTTTCCATTTTCGCAAGAATCCCTGCGCCTTATAGAGTGCTTGACGGATCTTAGAGAAACATTAGTTTGTGCAATAAAACAAACAATGAAAACAAACCTTATAATTTCCTTTCTGTGCTTTAAATGAAACAATCATCTGTAAACTGGTAGATCGTGAGCTGGATGAGCCTTATTCATTGTAAACTGTACTATGGTAAACTTTTGTTGGCATCAAACTACTCAAAGTACAACCACAAACACACTACTGGTAAATTGTTTATTTTGTACAGTAGTTACCTTGGGGCTGATCTTTCTTTAAACTGTGAGGTTCAGAGCCACTGCAGGTGGGCCATGAACAACCAGAGGAAAAAAAACCATTAAACATTAAAAGAAAAAATATAAATAAATAATTGCAGATATTATTGTGCTGAAAATGTGCTAAACGCTATAATTAAGAATTAATAACAGCTGTGGCAAAGCTTCCAAAGTGGGTCATGCCAGAAAAAGACTTAATTAGCACAGAAATCCTCATTTTCGACCTGATGGTGCTAAAAAGGACACCACAGAGGAGAAGACACACAGAGTTTCTTCGAAGTTGCTATATTTAATGATCAATTACATTGTTATTAATTTACAACTTCACTCATTTACAAAACAAAGGTACACCCATTATACAGTATACAAATGTACCACAACATGTTTGAGGAATGTCATCTTTGTAGAAGTCCCTGGTGCATTTTTAATAGTTTATTTTCGTCACACAGTATTTACAGCTCTCAGAGCTAAAAGCACTGGGACATGGCAGGACGGACATGGGAGTCTCTTTGCATGGAGTTGATGCGCGAGACATTCTCAGCACCTACGGGCTGAGAAAAGGATTACACGTTCAATAAAGTTCAAAGCTGCTGGTTTACTTCTTGTTTAACGGCCAAAGGCCCCAATTTTCATTTGTTCTGTTATATGTACAACATAAAAAAGATATTAAGAGAATACAATAAGGCAGCAACAATAACAATATCTGTTGGACCAAAGTAAATGCAAAGTTACTGAGGTTGCAAGTTTGACCAGGTTTGGGGTATAATACATCAATATGTTGACTTATACAGGAAGTCCATGAGGTCATGGAATACAAACAGGATGTTAATCCAACTCTGTGATGTCAGCAGTGTCAGTGGATAAATGATAGGGAGTTAACGGTCATTGTAGTGACTTTTGGGGAAGTGAGAACTCAAGTAAACATCCACTGCCAGCTGGCTGTCAATCATGACAGATTCTGCGAGAGCTATGCAACAACACATTAGTGCTCAAATACTGTATCGCAACAGGTCAAGAGTGTAATAACTGTTTTGGCTCGTCGAGCACCTTGAGAGGTTTCACAGTGGGAACCCATAGATGAAAACACTGCTAAAGCAACAAGGCCAAAAGTCTCAAAGTGCCAAACCTCAGAGACCAAAGGAGGCGGCAGATGAACCTTAAAAAACCTGCAAGAATCAGCCATCGTCTTGCCCGTCCTTTAAAAATAACTGGGAGAGATAGGTGTCTCTAATAAAAACATTAAGGCACCGACAGCATCTCTCAAGAGGGAGATAATTTCTTTTTTTTTTAAAGTTGTAAAACAGCCAGATTCTGTAGCCAGGCAGAGATATAGACAGAACAAATTACTCATCCAGAACAGATCAACAGTGAGCATCATGTGAGTAATTAGTAAAGCAAGGTGCAAAGTAGCAGCAGTTATAGAGAAGTATTGCTAAGTGCAGAAACTGCTTGCATATTTATCTTATTCCAAATAAGACATTAAACACTCCAAATACCCGCACGAACCAACACGCTAAACACACGTCTATATTTCATAAGGCACGTTAGCATGGGAATTTAGTCTCAAAGGAAAAACTCCTGGAAGTGAAGCAGAAAAAGACTTGGAACAGAATGGAGATTCTTTGAGTAAGAAGAAGGGAAAGGATAAGGATCTGTATGAAAAATAAAACTTTGCATGCTGGTGATGATAATGGATGGACAGCAAAACCAAAAAGATAAAAACACATGCACTGGGTACAATGGGCTCTGTGCCAGCCCAACCCAGAAAACAGGGCTGTATCCCAGCCCAACCCAGTCCACACCTGTGCAAAAACATATGACACCTTCTCCTCGTGCTTCACTGACCAAACAAGAACAAGTTTAAAACGAAAACTAGAAGTATTGACGTTGATGCAAAAAGGGAAGTCCTGGTTTGACTTCACTCCTCAGTCAGTAGCTTTGGCAGTGAGGGGTTCAGTTTCTGAGGGGTCCTCCTGAGGAAACACCACATAACACACCTTCTGGCCCTTGTACGTGAGTTTTTCTGCAATACAAAAGACATCCGGAGCAGTCAGACTCAGACAGAACAACAGCTGACATAAAAACTTAATATGTTCTGTACGCTGGCACAAACCAACTCACCGACTAATCTATAGAGCCATTTGGGTTTCTCCTTCCACTGCACACCCACAAAGTATACAGGGACTCCAGTCAACATGATAACCATACCCAGACCACAAACCACTGGTTCAGAGTACAGGCTGAAGCCCAGCAGCACAGCCCAGAAGATCAGGTAGCTGATTGGGATCAACAGGTTTACCTACACAGAGCAAAAACACATTTGTACACAAAACCTTGCCACTGTAAATGTGTTGCTTTATCTGCATTGGACATAATTATGTTTTTTTCTTTACTGTTTTTTTTTTTTTTTTACTGTTTTTTTTTTTTTTTAACATTTATAAATACTGTTTACTGTTTCTGCTTGTAGCTTGGGATATTATCAAAAATCAATTTCTGACACAAAAAAATGTATATATGTGTTTGTTTTTTATGTTTGTGTGTTTTCACTTTGTTTTCACTTTCAGCTTAAATTTGACAATACAGTAAAAACGGGGCGTGACTGTGGGAGTGGCATACAGGAGAAAGAATGTAAACCAAAAACAGGAAACAGTGGATGCTATATGTGCACTGAATAATGTCATGTAATTGCCATTTGTGACACCAGGGGGCGCCAAAACAATATCAATTTCTGTCCGATACAGTAAGACACATTCATTGCCTTTTCTATGTGCAGACTACACACACAAAAGTCAAAGTCAAGTCAAATAAAATATATAATAATATTTTTAAAAATATATACAAAACATATACAAGTCTTTTTAGGCAACAATTAACAAGTGTGTTTATATGTAACCGAAACTACTATATGAAAATTAGCATGTATGTCTAAATCACCAGTATATACATTACACTGTCTTCTTTGTTTTACATTATTAAATACAATAAAAATGAAACACTGTGCAGATCCTTTGAATAAAAGTTTTTAAAAAGTAATTATTGATTTGATGTAATGGAAGCTTAATTTTATAATTGATTTGCCTTCTTAAAAAATTATTATAATTCAATTATAAAGAAAGACTTTTATTTAAACCTGTCAGCTTTTTCAGCTTATTTCAAATTTCAATGTTTTTCTTCCTGCCTTACATTATTTCATTTTATTTTTTTAAATTCCTCACTGTAATCTGACTTTATTGTGGTTAAGTTATACCTCCAGATAAAACAACTGTCATACCTTTATAGGTCTAGTCAGGTTGGGCCTTTTCTTGCGGAGGTAGAGAAGGCCAGCGATGGTTACTCCATAGGACAAATAGTTGATAAAGGACACATAGTTGATCAGGTTGTGCGTCTCCCCAATACACAGGATGACAACTGTGGCAATGCACTGTAGAACAGGACAGGTTCAAACGAGAGAACGTTAAAGCACCGAATCTCTCTGCTCATCTGTTCTACTGAGTTTTGAAGCTACACAGCTGGATGAAACTGGTAGAGCAAAACGTACACAGAGCAGCAGGGCAGGAATTGGCGTGCAGTTCTTTAGGTGGATCATTGCCAGCAGATAAGGAAGGTGACCCTCTCTGGCACCAGAGAAACACAATCTACCAAGAGACATATTTACACATGTTATACAGGTTATTTTGTGGACAAAGTGGGGATCGGTAAAAGTAAATAAAAATCAGGGTTTGGTATGTTGTATAATGCAAGACAAAGCGTTTGTGTTGTACCTGGAGGAGGTAAACAAATATCCATTAATTCCTCCAAAGGTGGACAAAGCTACAGAGATCGGCATCACCCAGGAAAACATTCCCAGCAGCTTCTCCCCAAATGTCTGGAAAAAAAAAACACAAAACGAGACTGTTCACATTACTGACAAATGACTTATTCATCCATTCATTCAGTCCCCTGGATTAATGCATTGATTGATTCACTGAAAGATTAAATACCCTTTTTAACAGCCTGCCTGCATACCACAATAAGCCTATATTTTCAATGTTTTTTAAAGTGTGAACTCAAGATCGAGAAAAAAAACGCAAATGCAACAACTTGTAATACCAACAACTTAAAAACACAACACAACAACTTTCAGTTGCTTCCTCACTAGAAGGCGTCTCCACAGCAGGTGACTCCACATGTTTGATTTGGCAGACTTTTACGATGGACGCACTTCCTGATGCAATCCCCTAGGGGATTCATGTCTCAGGTTGAAATCAAACCAGCAACCAAATTTCTGACAAACTAAAATGACCATTAATGATGCAAAGTCAGCGTATGGAAAAGTAAACTGCGTGCGTAAACAGTGACTGAAATCGCCGCTGCTTGACATGTGACAGGATTGTGAATACACAACTGGAGCCTGGAATGTCTGTTGACTTTAGCGGTATATGAGTTGAAACAAGTTTGCATATACAGCCCGATTTCCAAAAATGTGGACACTGTTTGCAATGTAAATAGAAATGGTGTTATGATTAGCACATCCAATAAACCAACATCAATGTTCAAACCGACAAAATGTGCCATTTTAAAAAATAAGGCTCCACCTGTCTCAAAAAGCCACCGCCTGTCATGTTTTCTATGTACTGTTTGAAAAAAAATATGGGTTCTTGTCAGTTATTGTGTTCGGTTTTACAGTTTACACAATGTCTCAACTTTTTCAGAATTGGGTTTGTGAAATATCCAGTCAGAGCTGCTCACCACTGCCACAGCATTAGAGCTGAGGAGCTCCTCTGGGGTCATGGAGGAGAAGTAGGCAATGTTGGTCATAGTGTAGACAAGGGTCACCAGTGGGATGGAAATGTAGATGGCACGGGGCAGGTTCCTGATGACAAGAAAAATAATAATGATATGGTGCAGAACTTATGAAAAACTCAAGGTGCATCTGCTATCTTTGCTTATGCATGTCATACTTGCGTGGCTCTACGACCTCCTCTGTGACGTAGTTGAGGAAGTTCCAGCCGCTGTAGGCAAAGGAGGCCTGGAGGAAGGCCAGAGCTATCTGTCCCACTGAGGGGTCCTGACTGAATTCAAAGGCGACACTGGGCTGCAGGGCATCGTAATGACCTGGATGAAAGATGAGGAAAAAAAGGAACGGGCAAATGAAACCGTAAGATAATAGTTGGTTCATCACTAATCATTTTAATACAATAAAACCAGAGAGCAAATTGAAACACGTCCAAAGCACAGAAATTACTGTTACCAATTATTTTCGTCACTGCACTTTATGCATGTGTGCACACGTGTGTGTGTCTTTACCTCTACAAATCTGGACAAGTCCTACTATTATAATAAGAATTAGTGCGAGAAGTTTTCCTATAGTGAAAATGTCCTGGATCCTTGTCGCCCAGCGCACACTGGAGCAGTTCACCCAGGTCAGGAATACTGCACATACACACACAAACACACACAGCAAAAAAAAAAAAATCATTTATGTTTTATGTAAAAAAAAAAAGTTAAAGAATATTCACAGGTACTTACTTGCATATTGCTCTCTTGTCAGGACACATACATAAAAGAAATGAAACATCTTTCGTGGCTAAACAGAACCAAGCAGAGGGAAGTCTGAAATTCCTACTTTCGATTTCCTGCTTGTGTAAATTGCACATGTGTGGCCCTGCTCTTCTCTAGACCTCTGACCTTGACATTATCGCTAAGTTTTGAGGGTTTTTTTTGTAAAAGCCAACACAGTATCGAATGGCCCAGTTCCGAGAGAGCCAAATCAGCCAAGCACAAATGTCTCTCAGTTGCACTTACAAGCAAAAGAAAGGTCACAGACACCTACAAATACGTCAAACAATACTGTGCATTGTTCCACTAAACTCCAAGGCTACTCAGGCACTAGGTATTTTCTGTCTTCTTTTTTGTGCTGTTCTGAAAGCGCTTCCAGTGCTCTACTGATTAGAAAGGCGCTAAGTACTAAGTCCTGCAGGTGTGGATGAGATGCACGAGCTACACCTGCACAGTGTGCTCGCTCTTTCACTCTGGCATCCTCGTCTTCCAGGCTCTTTCCTTAATTCTTCCACATACAGTACTCTTACGTTTTCTTTTGATCTTCGAATTCAATTTTTCCATACATACGTAACACTACCGACTTTCGGACAAATTCTTGTTTTTCCAAATTACCAAGATCCTTGTTAGATTAAATTCCTATTTCCTTAGTTGCTTCTTGTGTTGTCTCTAATTTCATGTCACACTATTTGAGCCAGGCTATAACAATATGAATAACATGCTTTTGACTTCAAAGCATTTCTGATACTTCATTTGCCTGTATGCCTTTAGACTTCAGTGTGATATTTTGTATACACTATTATAACTAAAAATCCAAAGACTTGGAAATCACATAAAATATTAGCGATGTGTTTGTTGGGTGGAAATCAGCTGTAACTTCACAAGCAAGATGAGAGTTCTCAGGCAGGACAAGCTTCCCAGCCAGACATTCACATATTTTGGGGTATGTCCACTTTTACTTTAAGATGCATTAACACATCTTGTGTAGCTTTGTTTCTCTTTATGATAACAATGAATAATTGTCAACTCCAGTAATGTTCTCTTCACACCATCTCTATAGTCCACTTATCTGTTGCTTGTGTTTCACAGGCCCTCAGAATTGCAGGCCTCCAAAAATGAGAACCTGGAGGTTAGAAAGCGGTTTAGTCCTCAGGGTGTATTAAAGGAAGATAATCGAGTTATTCATTTTCTTGTTTCTTTTTTGCATCTATTCTTTCTTTTGGATCATATGTCACCTTCTCTCTTCTGACATTTCTTTCCTTCTCTCTTTTACCCACTAACACCCACTCTAGTGACCCAGCAGTGACCATGTCATCCATCACTAGGGCAAGAGTTTTCCTCCCACCACAGAAATCTGAACAAACTGCTTCCGCTGGCGGAGGCACAAACGTATACACACACGTGTGAATTTTTGGCAGGAGGTTTTTGAGGCGCCGGGCAGAGCTTTCTCTCCCCTACAACACTGCTGTGTTTTATAGTCAATTACCCTTGGAGTGTTACATGAATTTCCGTTCCTGTGTTCCTGCGTGAACCCCCACTACGACCTCCCTCAACTTTCCTCTATGCTAACTCTGACAGGAAGGAGGTGCCAGTGGCTTTGAATGTGACAGTGCAGGTAAATCTGTGTCCTGCTGTCACTGCTTCCATTGAAGGCTGCCTCAGCTCTAGAATACTAACTAATTACCGCTTTAAGTCTTAATGGATTCTGACCCCAATTCACTGCAGATTTATCAGCAGGCTTTAACTTCAGGAACGCCTCCTCCTGGTCCAGGATCTGGACTCAGGAGTCACCACACTGGCAAAAACTCCCCAGTCCTGTCTATACATCACAAAATATCTGACAACAGAAACTTAGTACAGGAGACCTAGGAGATCTAAAAAAAGGTTGCTGAAAGTTACAGATAGATAGGAAAGAATACAATTACATATGTTATATGGAGGAGATTAAATGAATAATGAACAGAGATAAAACAGTTCTTAAAACCAAGAACAAGATGACTACACAAGCACCTACAGTATCATACCCCAATTCTTGTGCCATGGGAACTGTTGGCTTAATACATTTTTTTAGCTAAAAAACACTCCGGATTTTGTTTTCCGCTGGAGAATTAATTAAAATAAGAAGACGCAGCTTCCTACAACATAATAACATTAAATCCAAAATTCCTCTAAGGCCTCTAGAGGCCATTCCTCTAAGAGCTGTGTGTAGACATGCTCTGAAGATGAATATAGAGTCAAATGCTTAGTAAAGTGACATTCTTCTGTGTTTGATGCCTACCATACACGGGAAGAGTCACGATATTTGTGCAACGTGTGACAGTTTTTTTCATCCCCTACACCGATAGTGACATTTTGTTCTTCCGAGCCACTCTGGTTTGTTCTGTCTTTAGGGCAGCCGCTAGTCTGATGATTCACCATGAGCCCTCAATCGAATTTTAAGTGAGTTTTGTGCAGCATTCAATAAAACATCCAGTGTGTTCAAGGATTCAGTGGAAGGCTGAACTGGACTCGCTCAGCCACACCAAAATAGAATTTGTGTATGACGTTTCTGTTCATTCTGAGCTTGCATACTTGTGTGCTTTGCTAATTTGTGTCTACGTTATGCTCACAGTTGTTCTGACTCTATGGAGGGCTCAAACTTCCAAACAGTGAAAAAGAATTAATACACAGTTGACACATGACAGCTTAGAGCAGTAGTTCCGATTGTTGTACACGTAGTAAAATGAAATACAAATGGCATTTCCACTTTTACGGAAAAGGTCAATTATCCAAACCGGTAATGGAGCCATAACATGAAAATTCTCCCTGCATGCTTGTGTAGCAACACAATAATGGACTTACGCAGACTTCTTGCTGGAATGGAATCCCTTAGCCTTTGAATTAAAAACATCACATTTCTAGTGACTGTTTTGTGGGACTGAGTATAAAATCAATGATGATGGGTCCATAAGACAAATTACTCTTTTACAATTTAAAGAAATATTTAAAGAATATAAAACAGTGCTGACCGCTGGAAAATGAAATTTACTTTCTTTTTAGTGAAACTGATCAGCAGATGGCAAAATAAACTGCAGAATAAATGAGCGTGCATGGCTGTGCTGCCGTGGGCTGTCGAGTGTGCCTATTCTTAGAAGAACACAGCCAGCTTACAACTGGACCTGTCTGGTTTTCACCAACACATGCACGCCTGGGTCACCCTGTGACTCTTGAGCAATACGCTCAGCAGGAGAGGAAGGAGGGGGGAAACATAACTGGGCTGATTCGCATTCATAAACCCTCAACCAAGAAAAGTTTAGTGAACTTAAGAGCACCCTCACGAGCAGAGCAGGAACAAAAAACAAACATTAATTCTGTTGCAGGAAAACAAAGTGATGAAAAATATTTACTTTATCCTTCACAGGTAACTTTAACTCTTCCTTTTCTTATCCCTTCCTATTGACTACCAGTGTTGCCAATTGCCTGATATGACGTTGCTCATTTACATGCACACGTCTTTGGTTTTTAAGGTGAATGGAACTAAAATTTAAAGGACTTCAACTGTACAGAGACGATTCTTAGGGTTCAGAATAATATGTTTTCCATCTGTCATCAGACATCTGACACTTTCTCTCCTCACAGACTGATTGACTTTCATGAGATATGACGCTTGCATAACTGCTGATCACAGACGGATGACTACAATCTTTCTGTGACTCAAGTCTCAAGTGTGATGCCATAGGCCAGATTGGAGGACAGAGGTTGTACCAGCTAGCCAATGGAAACATCAAACATCTGACTCGAATGTCTGGGTGGCCAATTGGGACTTCCATCATTACTGATGTGAAAGGTATTCTGCCCTTTTCCTATTTCCATGGTGCCCTGTGACAGTAACTTCAAACAATGCACAATAGTGTAGACACACCCTCTCATTAGCAGCGTCCACAAAGACTGGCACCATTATGTATTCTGACACTGATACACACACACACACACACACGCACACACACACTCTAGAATACAACACAAAAACTCACTCACTCAGTGTCCCCTGCCCAAAGTAGGCAGCAGTTGTAGGATTCTGTTGCCATAAATAGTGGAGGTCCGTCAGGGTACTCAGCAAATGCTAAGCCTGACGTGTGCACACACCCACATATGAAGCCAACCATCCCACTCCCCGTCTATCCCGTTTCCCCTTCTCCACCCGGTTCTGACAGGACCAAACTGGCTTGTTAGTGGATCGGATACATGCAAGGTCTGCTTTGGCCACTGGCTATTTAAATACAGATACCCCAACTGATCAGATTAGAGGCTGGAAATAGAGCATAACATTTCATGTGGAATTATCAAATGACATTGACAGCCCGAAGTACACTGAAGTGTCACAGAATCACATTATTTAAAGCCACCACAGGAAATTGATTTGATTTGGTTTAATTAGTGTCTGGTTTACTTTGCTAAATGCACAAACTTGCCTAGGATGGAAGTACATTGTTTCTTCTTCTTATTAGTCTTCCAAACAGTCATTTATAGGTGCATTGTATACAGGACCAATAGTATTTTTTTTAAATACATGTACCAGTGCAAGATAAAATAGATATTTTACTTTAGGATCGATTGCTTTCTATGTTGCTTTGGAAACAGATGCTTGGTTTGATGTTTACCTCACCAAGAGTCACTCTGGCTCATTCAGTCAGATGACTTGCATGTTGAACGCAACAGCGGGTCTGAAGTGTGATACTGTGATCCAGTTTGTCATGATGACAGAGGCCACACACATGCAGTCACGCAGAAGAGCAACAAATCTGTCAACCACTCATCTGTTTATTCAAACTTTGAACCATACCACCTGAAAAATCTGGCCTGCAACCAACCAACTTGCCAGTTTGGAAATGCTGAGGAAAGCATTTATCCATTATTAATGGATGCATTATTATTAATCATTAATCATTAATGGAAAGTCAAAATTCAGCCTTATCAGAGTTGAAGTAAACTCAGAAAATGTTCTGTTCCTGAGGCGGAATGATAGCACTCCCAGTTCCCATGATGTATTACAAGTTGTATGAATGTCAAAGCTAATTTCCTCTCAAAAACCTGAAGACAACAACTGTATTCTTACATACGTAACTAGCAGTTTTACAGCGAGTCATGTCCTGCTGCTGTAGAACAAGATGACTGACTGTATTTTAGAAACCAGACAGGCAAGAAAGACAGCCAAGGTCTTCCAGTTGAAACTCTGACCTGAAGAATTACTCTGTGGCAACTGAATTTATACTTAATGAAAAGCACAGAGTGTCTCCTTATCTTGTTCTTGAAAAAAGAAAAAGAAGAAATCTTTCTCTAGACTGAATGTTTAAATTTGTTTGGATCAAGAACCATGTGCTTAGCATTAGCAGCAATGTTTACCCTGGCAGCACAGTTCTTAAAACTGTTCAGTGGAAAATCAAAGAGAGATAAGACGTAAAGGACAACACTAAACTAGAATAAATATTTACTTAAACTAACGCTGAACAGATAAATAGCGTTTCTAAGGCTGTCGGTGACTCACAGACACAAATTGCTGCGAGAAGTTTGGTGGCGATGAACGGAGGAAAGCAGTTCTGAAAGGCCGGCTGCAAGACGTAATTGGAGAAGGTGAGCGCAATGACGGCCAACGTGGTTGGGTACATGATGAGGACAGCGCTCCATAACAACAGGAATCTAAAGGATGAAGAGACAGAACAGGATTTCGTTTTAGAATAAACCCTTTTCATGTCAGTGTATTGACTTGAGATTAAATGGAGAAGAGGGTGGGGGCTGTCATGTGTGGGCAGGGATTTTGAAAAGGAAGGGACTTTCACTGCTCTTATATTATTATTCCATACTCCATAAACTGTATAAAACTGGACATAGCTGCCATGACGTCATATTGGTGAAGCTTTTTAAACACATCTCTAGCTGAGCATTTCCACCGAACTCACTGGTGAACACCTTGTGATTGACCCAATGATGATACCCTGGATAATCCTAATTTCTGACTGTAAAAAAAAAAAGAGCATTAAATAAATAAATTAATGTTTAATTATGACCTGAAACCAAAAACTAGTCCCAAAAAGTTATCAGGAAACTGTCTACTCTGGCCACAGAATAAGACAGTTGAAGACTGTTAAGTCTTACTGCAACTAGAGGTTTCAGAAAGGTCGGTGGTTTCACTTTTCAGACCTGGATGTTAGGTCAGTCTTTGATACTGTCTATGACTCCATCCCAGCTTTACAGTCACACCTATACTTAAACCTGTTTGCACAACAACACCACTGTAGTAGTTGGGTCTTTACTTAAGGACATCTTACAAATGGAGAAGATGAGGAAACAACACTTTGCCTGCACAGGAAATCTAGCACATTAGCAGCAGCAGCTTCAGCGTTCCATCTGTGGCTGCAGAGGATGCGCTCAGGGAAACAGTGTTTTTTTGACAGCATTTAAAGCAGGTTATATCATCACCGTTGTAACTTAGAAAAAAATGATGTACTTGCATGCATAAAGCACTTGTTAAATGCAAGCCATACTTGGTTATCAACACTGGCCTGATGATTTTGTTCAATTAAAAATGTCAGGGGACCAAAGTCATTAAGCACATATTTTGGAAAAACTAAAAAAATTAAAGTAACTCCAGATTTTTTTTTTTCGTGCATTGGAAGTTGAAAACGTAAGAAAAACTTTAATTCCAGCTTGAAGAGCATGTATCGCAAACAACAGAGTGAGTGCTTTTTGTTGCCTGTTCCCTTCTTACTCTTTTTGTGTTGCCATTCATCTGTAAATCAAAAGCTCCTACATTACTTCTCACTTTCTGCTGTTTTTAAAATTTTTGCTGCTGCTCCTGTGTTTCATCCTTTGTGGTTCTTGCTTCATTCATAGTTACAAAATAACTGAACAGAGAAAGTCAGACAGGAGCTACTTTTACAGAAATGCTTCTGAAGGCAGGAACAGTGTATAACAAGTTTGACCTTGTCAGACTTAGAATGCTGCTCTATGATCAGCTGACACACCACATGACCTCTGAAAGTCATAAGACGCTCACAGATGATTGGTTCCAAGTCAACACGCCCATTGGACTATAATTCATACCAAGTGAAAATAAGTCAGGGGGGAAGATGCAACAAGCTGCTACTGCAGTTTAGGAACATCTGTATTAAAAAAAATGTAACTAGAAAAATAACAACAACAGAACTTACCCTACTAGGCCCCCAAAGATTTCTGTCACATACGAATAGTCACCTCCAGACTTTGGGATGGTGACACCCAATTCAGCGTAGCACATGGACCCAAGGGTACAGATGCCCCCTCCACAAACCCATACGATGAGTGACAATCCCACTGAACCTGCATGCTCCAACACTCCTTTAGGTGAGATGAAAATCCCAGAGCCGATGATATTCCCTTAGGAGAAAAAAATTACAGTGATTATTTATACATAAATATTCATCAAAGACGTCTTTTTGTGTGTAACACAAGATTTGCTTTTATTAGTTTGTGTTCTCATAGCTGCCACGCTTTAATTTAAAACTCCAGATATTTAGAACAAATGGCATGTACCATTTATCTGTAGCTTGGTGATAATTTGGTCAGATGTTTATACATTCAGGTAAACAGAAAAGTGACGGAAGAAAGAACATAAAGTAGAATCAAACAGACTCAAAGGGGTTTATTAAAACTTTGTCTTGAAGGTCACAATACTCTAACAGTAGCTCTCCAAGCTATTTTTGCTAAAGTTGGACAACATACATCTGTAGTTAAGAGTGAAGAGGAAAGAGTCGCACAGCCAAGCCGGATGGAAGGTAAAGAAAAATCTCTTTTCTTTCTGCAGCAAGGAATGTGACTATTGCACTCACTTAGTGATTAATGTAGCTATATATAGTAATACTTTGACATATGACTGCATGGTATGCACGGCCTAATCTCAACGATTTAAAGCTGCTGTTTGTACAGTGTTCTGCTGCTGTGGCTACAGGCATTCTTCTATTTTTCATCCATCCACTTTCTTAACTGTTTATCCAGTTCAGGGCTGTAGAGAGGATGGAGCCTATCCTACACAACTCCCCTGGGGAAGCAGCACTCCTCAAAGGCAGTAGTCCTCTACACAAGAACAATGTACCCCACCACAATGGAGAACCTGTTCAGGGATGGCCCAAGGAAGAGCCAAGCCTCTTAATTTCAAGATCCTACTCAGACAAAGATCTGTAGGATGAACAAAGTCTGATCCATGGAACCGAGAGGACCCAAAGGATCAGATGCTAACAGTTCAGTGGTAAACATCGCTGAACATGCCAAAAGGTGCTCTCTCTACGCACCTCTATGTTGGTAGGATATTTTTACAAAAAAATGCAGAACATACAATAGGGGAAACCATGAAAAAAGCTGCAATGTAAGACTGTTAAGAAATAACAAATGTGTCACTGAGTACAGTCATAATTTCAATTATACAAGCAACTCGTATATTTAACAACATAATAAAGCAATTTAGTCCAGGCTCATTAAAATGTGACTCATTAAAAATCAGGCTCATTTGACTCCTTAACAGGAACAAATAGAGGTTCTCTGATAGCTTGGTTGGCTCAGGCACATACTAATAAGCAAGTTCAGACCCAGTCTGACATTCATATGTCGTCACCCCTACCAAAAAAAGACAAAACAAAAACTAGCACACATAGCAAAGTAACCAAACAGCAGCTGTCACAGCAAAACACTGTTTGTGCTGTCCTTCAAGTCTGCGTCCTCTTTGGAAAAGTGTGGGAAGAACTGAGTGCTCACAATAAAATATAACCCTGTCAACTGCAAATCTTTTAAAAACTATTAAAACCCAGAGGCACGCTATGGCCTCAAATGCTTCCTAATGATGCAGCTCCAGCAATGAGATCTGAGAAGCGCATTTTTCATTGTCCAATCTGATTGTGGAGGCCACTGTGAGATGCAGAGCTGTTACATAATGCCTGTGTTGTGTTTGTTATGTCATAAAGTTTGGCATTGCAGCTGAAACTGTTAGTCACAGGCCTACTGACCCTCTCTGCATCATAGCCCAGCACCATCTCTGAGAAATTTTCTCCAAAGGACTTCTCACATTGCTAACCATTTTATTCAAGCAAATACTCCAACTCTCCTGTGTAAAAGGAAAATGATGAAAATTTTATGGGAATTTTTTTTGGGATGCATGTATAATACCTCCTTATGGAGGCGAACTTGCACTACTACGATGAAGCGATGAGCGGCGGCGAAGTTGATGGGGTGAAAATAGTAATTAATGTCACGACTAATAGCAAGTGAGCGATTGAAAAAAATCAGAGTAGGTAGAGATTAATGATGTATGACATTAGATAGTTGTGGGGTATTGTCTAACTGTAAGTGTAACCTGTAGCGACCTGAAGGCTTCCCAGCTGACAGCTTTACCAGTCTATATTACTAGAACAAGGCATATGAAATGCAATGTGAGTAGGCTGTATCTGGTGGGTAGTAGCATGACTCAAGTTGCTTGCGTGTACTGGCTGTACAGGCTTTCCTCCATCTGTGCTTGTGGCAAGAGTTCAGGATTATGCTAGGAGATCTGAGCATCCATTTTAATCTTAAAACATTAAATTAGAAGAAACATAAGCAGCCAACCGTCATATTACCTTCAGAAATCCAACACCAGTTTCTTAAATGGTTACAGACCTGCCACAACAACATGTCATTACAAAAATCTTTGTGTGTGTGCGACTGCAGTATGTAAACGCCTTCCCAACATGATCAGCTTAAACGCTTACCAGCAAACATCCAAGATAAGCAGGGCTGCAGAGTATGCGCTGTCTCTCCATCTCTTTTCCAGCCTAGAGCACTTACAGGCTCTTACCGCTTACAATGCATTATCTTTGTGGACCGCATTTCTGTGTTTTTGTTAGGTCATGACACAACACTTGGTGATCAGCAGCAGTTTCTAAAACTTAAGAGCCTGTGATGAAATTTCAGAGGGATGCAAAAGACTCTCTCATTACTGATCATGGTGGAAAGTGGAAGGGTGGTGACTCTAGATTTCCTTGCACCAAGAATCTCAAACTCTCTGAAATGAGATGATCAGGGATTACTGGTTATCTGTTCTTATTTGTGTGAATGTCCTTGCCTTATATGAGCAACATTAACCCAGAAAGTGTTTCTCATTACAAGGAACTACAGCTAGAGCTCTGGGGAAAACAAAATTGTACAAGTACCAAGAGAATATAGAAAGAAGTTCTACTGAGCAGTTCCAAAACCAGGTTTGAACCCAGGACTGTCTTACTGTGATGCAATGGTGATCTACTGTGCTCACCTGCTAGGTTATTTTGAACTTGGCAAAGGATTTTTAGAAGTACTTCATGCCAAATGACCACTTGAGTAGTTGACCACCCGATGCACCACTCGATGGGCAGGCAGCGGACCACTTTTTCCCACACACTCACTCAGCTGCGCTGCCAGATACAGGAAATCTTTCACACTAAATATAATCAATCCTTCTAATAACTTATTATTACTTCAGCTCCTATAACAAAATAACTTTACAAGTGTGGGATAAATAAAGTATTATCCCCAATTGAAAGAAAAAAGTGAGTCAAATGCAAAACTTGCAGAAATAACATTAACTGCAATGACATCTAATTTCTATCAGAGTACTTCTTCAGGAAAACAGGCCTTACTAGTCATAAGGACATGTATCTCAGTCATATACAACATTATAAAGAAGCTATTTATCATGCTAAATCTGCTTACTACACTTCTATTATTTAGTAACCTGAAGGAAACACTTGTACTTTGTTTTCTATATTACACAACATTGTTAAACTTTCAGGTACCTTTGCCATACATACACACTCTGCTGCAGTCTTTAACAAATTTATGGACTTTTTTTTAAATACCAGAACTGTGAATCTTCATTAACAATTGCCCTCTTCCTGTGATATGGTAAACTGTACTACTTACATCTTTTCTCCTACTCACCTGTCATCTTCTCTACTTAGTAATATTTTCAAGAAATATAACATCCATTTTCACTGCTATGCAGATGACACCCAGCTCTACTTATCTTCCAAACCCACAGCTACTCTCCCACCCACATCTATTTCTGATTATTTAAGTGAAATCAAGGTTTGGTTAACTTACTACTTTCTTAAACATAATGCCAATAAAGTACCAACCAGAAGTCTTTAATTATCCATTGATAACTCTGTTGCCAAACGTTCCCCTCAGGTTAAGAGTCTTGGTGTTATCCTCGACAGCACTTCATGGCACGTATAAACAATATAACTCGGTCTTCCTATTTTCACCTTCGTAATAACTGCCTTCCTCCTTCACTCACTCCACACAGTACCGCCATACTTGTCAATGCTCCTGTTACATTAGATTGCTGTAATAATTCTCTTTTCTATGGTAATAAATCTCTCCATAAATTGCAGTTAGTTCAAAATATTGCTCCTTGTATTATATTCCGAGTTAGATCTACTGAACATATAACACATCTGTGTCAATTTCAAGATCCTGCTTTTTACTTTCAAAGCGCTTCATGAACTTGCTCCCCCATATTTACCTGATCTTTTCCATACGTACTCACCCCATCGTACACGCTGCTCTTCTTCAGCTTCCCTTTTGTCTGTTCTACGTGCTCGCCTGACTTTGATGAAACTCAGAACCTTTAGTTGTTCTGCCCTGATTGACTTTAGAATGAGCTTCCACCAGATCTCCAGACTAAAAATGCTCTCTCCACTTTTAAATTGTGCCTTAAAACCCATCTATTCAAAATTGCATACCCTTCATCATGATTCTGTCATAGTCTGTTTTACCTTGTTTACCTTTTATACTTTCCTACTTGTTTTTTTATTTTTCATTTACCTTATGTTTTTATTTTTTGTAAGACGCCTATAAAAATTTATTATTATTATTATTATTACTACTACTACTACTATTATTTGCACACATTAGATGCCAGTTAGCTGTTAAGCTAACTGTTATCTGGTTCCTTTGTAGCTTTTTGGCTGTCACAGATTGAGCTTCAAATTCCACCTTTCACTCAACTGCAAACACCATTTGTCCTGGTGATAAACATGTCCATTATTATTTGTTGGTTAGTTATTTTTTCAAGTTTTGTGATGGTCTGCTCATTAAAATTAATTTTCATATTTACCACCACAAATGTACAAAAATGAGGAACCGTTATTGAAGGCACTGAATGCCACTGCCAAAACTTTACCCAGCCATTGTCTTTGCGTGTACACTATGTGTTACTGAAATACATGAAAATATCTTCCTGACAGGATTAATTTCAGATTCTTGAATCTATAGCATTATCCCCCACCTATGTGTTAACTTTACCCACCATTTTTTACGTACACTTACTGGGTTACGTAGACTGCAACATTGCATTTTGGAAAAAAAACTACAAACAGCACTGCAACTTCCTGTATTTTATCAGTTAACCAATTTCTGTAGACGCACGTGTACGTAAACTTCATTGCCTGCAGCATAAGCGCATTTTACGATTTAAGAGATATAACGTCACTGAAATTAACGATATTACTGCCTTGGTTTAGTCGGTAGACTATCCACGGAGAATGAGACAATGTTAACAGTAAACTCTCCAACTGAAGCACGTGGAAGATGTGCCGGTTCTGCGTGTCTGTCAAGTTCAGCTTTATGATCCAGCCACGTATGCACGCTCATATTCAGATCACTCAGACTGATGCAACAGTTTCCACACAAAGCTCCCTGCATTCATACATCAGAGCGTGCGTGCGTGACGGCGACTTTTCAGCTATTCATTCTCAAAGTCCGACAGTCACGAACCATGTCTAAAAGAAAAGTCGCTTTTTTGTTTTTGTTTGTATAGTGTCCTTAGAGTAAATATATCAAATAGAATAAAAGCTCAGACGTACTGTGACTGACTCACACTGTGTGTAATTATACTCTAACCTTGACAGAGAAGGAGTAACTGTACATCAGCCACGTTGTAAGCCTTCCGCTCTGTCACGCTTCCTCGTCAGCTTTTTTCCCTGTCGCAGAATTCATCATTTCGAACCACTCTCCATGAGTTGAGCACGTTTAACAAAAGCTGTCACACACTCACCAATGATAATAGCGCAAGCGCTCAGAAGTCCAATTTCTTTTTTCAGGGTGACTCTGTCGCTGTTGGAGGAGTCTTCATTCTTCTTTCTCTTCTTTTTGTCCTCCATCTCCTCCGCCTTGCAAATGGGCTTCCTGGTAGCCTCGGTCCGGTCCAGATGCTTCCGACTGAACCAAGCTCCGCTCTACGGGTTGCCCTTATAACATCTCGCAGATGAAGCAGGAAAGCAGGAAATGCGCATGCGTGGGATGCGATCCACCTCTCAAACCCCACCCTTGTCTCAGGTACAGGATCAGTCCATTTCATTTTGATGATTGGCTGAATGTTTGAATGAATGATTTTTAAAAAATAAATAAATAAATAAATAAATACATTGGTGGGCATTTTTGACCTGTCTTTAGACGGAAGAAGTCGCTTGGATGAGTGACGAAACGTTTCCCCCACTGAAAACGCTACATCCAGATTAACGATATCAACTTTTGGGATTTCCTTACCTGGATGATTGAGAATGAATCAAGACAATGGTCCCCAAACACACTTCCAATGCAATAAAAATCTACCTGGATGGAAAAGCATATAGTTGAGCACTATATGTCATTATTGGCATTCCCATATGGGATCATCTTGACAGAGAACAGAATAAAAGGCAGCCAACATCCGAGGAAGAGCTCTGGAACTATTCTTGGACAGTATTAAAAGAAATGACAACGATACTTTTACAGAGAGCTCAGGCTGTATTGAAAAATAAAGGTGATCATGCCAAATATTGACTTTCAAGCTCATAATATTCTACAAACTATTTTTTCCAATACATTTGCTATTATATTATTGTTAGTGTTAAGTTGCTATGTTTACACATATTTAAATAAATTGTTGCACCTATTTCAATTATCCTATCGAAATATAAAGAGACGAGCGGTGGTTTAGCATTTTTGTGCGAGATGGTACTCATGAGATGAATACTTTAAATGAAAGCCTGTCCTACATTGGTAAAAATAGTCCAGTGCAAACAACGTTAAATATTCCCATCAGAGTCAATTAGGCTAAATCCCTTTCCCTGTAGACTATTGTAATTTGATTCTCTGCTCATTCCCTTTGTGTATGAAAAGGTCACCATGTATATAATGTCACATCAGTCAGTAGGTATTAAACTTCTCTATTAACGCGTCACATCAAAAGAGTAGTTATTAAGTTTGGTATTTTGCTTTCCTTCTGCCCTGTGGTATAAAGTTTTTTTCTGATGACTTACTGTGTTTCAGGAAAAGATAAACCCAGGAAATTTTATTTATTTTTTTCTCACACGAGGAACAACAAAGAACTAGAATTGTGAAACAACCTGTCTACTGCCATCAACTGTTAGGCTTTAAGGTGCAGCTGTGATTTGAGAGAATGCCAATGCTAACTTGCACACATGTTGTGTACTAAAATGAATAATTACCATTAAAAAATGTAAAGACTTTTACTGGTAAAAGTCCAAACAGAGAAAAAGAAATTAAGAAAAGGAACACTAAGCAGAAATCCAGAGCAAATAGAATGACAGGACAGATGAAAGGCAACAAGAGGAGCTCACAATAAGCAAGACCATATATGGAAAACAAGGCACAGGCACAGTGGAGAAGTTGACCACAAGTGAAAAACGAAGACAGAGGATACAACCAAAAAGGAGGGAAGGCAGGCAGGAGAATCAAACAAAGAAGGAAGAAATGCAGGAAATCACAGAAGATACATAATGAAAAGCAATGCAAAAAAAAAAAAAGAAGAAATCAAAAAGACAATGCTTGGGACAGTACAAAATTCAAAACTCTGAAACATCACATGATTATCTCGGTTTTGATGGTAAGAGAGCCATCTTCAATCAGACTGTGAGTATAGCATTGGTGTAAATCACATTTTTTGGTTGGAATTTCACCCACAACATTTTTTTAAGGTTAACTTGAAAGAGCATATTAGTCTCATTCTAGAGCTTCACATCTGCAGAATCTGCAGCACTACAAAAAGTGTTTACAGCTGTTATATGCAAAGGAAATAAAAGTCCTTACCCAAACAGATGTGTTTGGTGAGTGGGTGACTGGAATCCTTCTTAGATCTTCCTCACTTTCTTTCTAATTACACTTAAACCAAGACTACACATGTGACCTCAAGCATCACTGATACCTGCTTTAAATGTTTTTAATGTATACATATGTATAAGAACATCCAAATCCAGATGATAGTGTACGCGCTGTTTTAATGCTTGGATCACACCAATAAAGTAATTAACTTGTAAAAAACTTGATTGAAAACTAAATAAGATTAAATTTATTTGATATGTTTTGTGTCATTGTCACTTTTAGAATTTTGAAAACTAATTATCGGGCGTTATTTCTCAGTGACCTCAGATCTGCTGGCGAAGAACATGCAATATCATACTCATAAGTCTTTTTAAGTGTTGACGTATTATTATTGGCACTTAATAGACTTTGATAAAAATGAATTTGTTTTGACGTGTTGCTTGGCTTGACTTTTCAGCAGTCAGTGTTTCAGCGTATTTTACTGACTTATTTAATCAAATATTCATTTCTGGTGCAAGCTTGAACTTTCCTTCACCACCAAAACAAAGACCTCTGATTTGTTTTTACAAAACTGACAGCTGGAAACTAAGAGACATAAACAGAGACATTATTGCTGTATATACATTTTAGGAGTTCAAAACTTTTTGCATAATTTTAGAATTTTTCGCTTTTAATTGTCAGACATCAAGTAGAATTGTTATATTCCCTTGCAAAATACGACATTTTCATTTTGAGTTCAGCAAATGATCTAAATATAACAGTGAGTTATATTTATAGTTATAGTTATAGTTATCAGAATGACAGCCCGAGGGAAGAAACTGTCTCTGTAGTGGCTGGTTTGTGTAAACACTGTTTTTTAGTGCCTGCTTGAAGGAAGCGGTTTGAACAGTTTATGTCTGGGATGTGAGGGTCTGCAACAATGTTTCCTGCCTATTTTCTAACCCTTGACCTTTACTGGTTCTGTATGGAGATCAGCATTGATGATCCTCTTTACAGACCTGATTGGCCGTTGTCCGTTGTCCTGTTTCATCCAGTTCCTACGAAGCAACTAGATGTTTGCGAGGTTCACTGGGTCTCAGTTCATATATTTTGCCGGTAATTTTAAGGGCACAAACTGCACATGCAAGAGAATCTAAGTAGAAAAGAAAGTTGTGTGATGAAAACAATACACAAATGTCAACAGCAGCCCATGTGTACATTTGCAAGTGATTATAATCAGTGCCTTAAGATGCAAGTAAAATGCGACCCAAGGAACAGTCCACGTCATGGTTCAGACTGAAATCTCTCTCTAGGTATTGGGTGGACTGACATCAATTACTTTTCTGGTCCTTTGTATTTCCATGAAGCCTTGCCAGCAGACTCTTTGCTATCTTTTTTTAAAATTTTTTTATTCTAAAACATTATATTTAAGTACTGCAAATTCACAACAATAGTCATCTTTATATTGTGCAATATTAGAGAGGGATTGGGCAATCCTCTGTGAACAAGCACTTGATAAGAGTGGGGTGGATAAAGTTGCTTTTAACAGTAAGAGACTGCAGGTAAACCTCAGGTCACAGAGGGGCACGCACCATGACTGTTGGGAAGGAGAAGGAAAGAACCACAAACTGCAGTAAAAGTAGACAACAGCCAATAGTTGCATATATGCATGGGTGAAAAGGGTGGCGCATGCTGAGGTGTATCAAAAGCTATAGCTCAATTTTTATACGGCAGAGAGCAAAATTTAGTGAAGACCTTTGGTACTTTTCTCAAGTCCTATTAGGGGTTTTGTCTAAAACTCCTAAACACAAACTTAACACCGTAGTGTATGCTGTAGAGTGCAGCAAAGAATGCTCAGACCTCTACACTGGAGAGACCAAACAGCCACTTCATAAACGCATGCACAACATAGAAGAGCCACTTTGATGAGACAAGACTTGGCTGTCCATCTGCATCTAAAGGACAAAGGTGACTCTTTCATTTTGGACAGAGAAGACAGATTACATCAGCTCTTGTCAACTCATTAAATTACATATTAATTAAACTTACTAGTAGAAAATGTGTCATCCATGAAGATCCCTGATTAATATAAAATAACTGATTATGTGTGCATGTAAAATCTATACTAATGCCTGTAATAGACCTAACAGTCCACTGAAGGACACGGATAAAAGAAATGGTAATGATGGCTCAACTAGAAGGCAGTGGATAGCTCCTACCAACCATATCTTTGGGCATAGGTATGAATGTTACTATTCATCTACACCTTCAAGGAGTAACAAGCTTCACTTAAGAAATCAAAACCTCTTTTGGCTTCGGAGTTTATTTATTTTTTAATGAAAGTACTGACAATGTTTCAGGTGCATTTAGTTGAACATTTTCTGATCTAATAAACACACAGCTTACAATAGAAATTAGTACTACAGGTTCAAATAGAAGTGGCTAAATAATCATTAAAAAAACAAACAAATACACATCACTTAATCTGCAGTTTAAGGAGTTAAGTCATTAAGCTGCGGCAGGCGAATGCTAACGAATTCAAAATTAACTTGGAGGCCGGCCTCCCTCTCCAAAAAGGAGGCCCAAAACAAAGAGAGGAGATGCTTTGTTGGCTACAGGAAGGCAGGCAGAAACACTGGCTGCAGTGTGATGGCAGGAGGGGATGAGGAAGAGGAGATGGAGGGGAAAACAGCCAAAGTACTGCAGTGGCATAAGGGAGGAGCTGTGCTGCAAACAAATACATCACAGCATCCCAGTACAGTGGCAGGAGGAGAAAGCACAGTGCAGGGGGATGAGAAATTAGGAGAGGAAAAAGACAAAAGGAGACCAAAAAAAGATCAGGGATAGAAGACAGAAAGGAATAACCAAAAAGCATTTGAACATCAGCAAGAGGGTCAGACGTAGGTGGCTATTGGTCTGGATGTGATAGAACTTATTGCATGAAAATCCACAAGAAACCAGTGTGCAAAAGGCGATTATTGTACTTTTGGGTCACATATCACAACCCGATGACATATTTGGATGCAATATTTATGGTTGAAATAAACAATAGAATTTACAACTCATAAAGTTCATTCTCTTCATATGGATGTAGCATTTTCAACGTGAGAAATCTTCATTATTCATCTGAGTGAGTGCTTTAGTCTCAGCTGACCGAAGGCTTCCCCAACCTTAAAAACATTACAGTTGTATAACAACCATGCCATAACAATGAGTCACAACCTCATATCATTTGGTTAATATACAAATTGTCATGACAGTTGAGCAGAGCTGGAGAGTGGCTCCAGTCACGCCATTGGATGACTGTGACTGATGTAACCTTAGGCCCCCCTGCTCGGTTCAGCGATGGTTGCTCAGCGATGTGCACTGTAAACAAACCCCTATGGATTAGTGTTTAAGGTTTGACACAGCAGGTAGAGCCACATACTACATAATATATATAAACATTTTTGTCATTGTTCCAAGTTGAAATATGACCTGATAGCTTCTGATAACAGTTCCTGAGTTATATATATATATATACAAGACCCAATTAAATTTACATTTTACCTGGGTATTAATTCAGCCAACTTGTCTCGCCTTGCCTTTTATTTCTTACAGTTTAATAAAACATGTTCTGTGGTTTCATCTTCTCTACAACAATCACATTTCCGTGTATGGTGTTTCCTTATTATAAATAATGGATAATGTACAAGCAAACATGCTGATGTAGGTCCACAGTAGGTAGGTCTGGGTAAAGTAAGGAAGATTAAAGTCAGATTTTATTTATATAGCACCCTTCAACAAAAACCTATCAAAAAATATAAGTAAAATATTGAAACATAAAGTTACCTAAACAGCAAGTTTAAAAAGATTAACTTTTAATCCCTTTGTAAAAGAGACCACGACGTCCACAGATCTCAGTCTCAGTTGGGGGGTGGGGGGGTTCTCCCGAGAGTTTGTTCTTGCAGAGTTTGTCATGTGAGTACCTAGGAGACTAGAAGACTTAATCAGAAGCCTCACAGACCAATTCTGAAAACAACAAACAAGGACTTCTGCTTTCCCTTTGTTACATTGTCTATCATCCAACATTTAAGCACCAAAACTAGTGAACTAGTTTTGGTGCAAACCCACACTTATCTCATGCATGTTAAGTGGGGGTGAGCCCATACAGGGCCTATAGCAGTTTTGTGTATTGGGCCCAGTACATGGGTTTCCTAAGGGCAGAAACCACCATAAGAACTATGAAGCTAAAAAAAACTGTAGGGAGGCCTGCATGGGCTAACCCACAACAGCCAATAGTGGCCTTGTCCAAAAAAAAATAAAAATAAAAAAATAAAAATAAAAAAGAAATCTTGATTTTGTTCCAATTTTGAAGACCCCAAAGTGCAAAAACTGCTTTGAGCCATTTATGACATTTATGTGAAAAGAGAACAACCATCTTGTAGTGTTGTGATAACAGCCATTCCCCAACTGTCTGTGAACAGCACTCTTGGGTAGTGATCATCTGTCATGAGAATTTGCATAATAACAATCATGAAACTGAGCTTGTGGCTCTTTGTTATGCAGCAGTGCTACAGCTGTACTGTTTGTAAGGTTGGGGAAAACTGCAGTCAGTTGAGAATGAAGACGGGTTTGTGAGCAAACATTTCTTCCACTAAAAATGCTACATGCAGATAAAAAGAATCAACTTTTTTAGATTTCCTTATCTTGGTTTTAGAGCTTGCATCAAAATGTGGCTTTTTTTCCTCAGTAGTGACAAATATGACATCAGTGTCACATTCCTGCAGGCAGACTAGTACAAGTACTGCGTGTAGCATTCCACCTAGCGCCTACTTTTGGTCTCTTTTGGAAATTAGGTTTTTAACCAGATAAATAAAGGATTAATAAAAAAAGAAATTACTGGTATCTTTGTCAACTGTCTTCAGTTGTATTACTAAGAAATGTTCACTCCAAAAACAAACATTTAGACACAGACATAAACTTATTTAATCAAACTTGTTCACTTGTTACAGCAGCACAAAACTAGCGCTAACCAAAAATACTATACTATGTACAGATGATTAATATACACTCTATAAATACACCAAGACTTTCTTTTTATATGTACAAAGAATGCAGTGCTTTGGGAGTGATAATATTACACATGTATTTTTATTTTGCTTCATTTTTATTTTGTACTCAGCTTCATGTACTTTAGCTGATCTGGTGTAACTTTTAAAACCTCCTCTTCTTCTGACAAGTCCTCCATCTGTTTTAGCATTCATTCTGAAGCTAAATATGATGTTTTAGGAAGGTTAATTTTACTTGTGTTTTGGCATGTTATGTCAGAGGCCTGTGATGTATTCCATGGATGGATGCCAATATTAGTCATTTACTGAATCAACTCTTCTACGGGATGTGAATGTAATAGTAAGGCTAATAAACCACAAGCAGAGGATAAACCAAGGACAGAGATGCAGAGGGAGGAGACAGGTAGAGAGGGAGAAGAAGTGGAGAGAAACAAAACAAGAGGGATGGAGAAAGAAGGACCAGAGGAAAAAGGGAGGAGAGGAGGCCACAGACCCAACAACACTTTAGTGCCAAGGACAAACTATCACTCTCTCTCATTCTTTCTTTCATCTAAGCCTTGATCTATTCTTACTGTAGAGCTTCTGGAGTGCCTGCTCCAATAGTTCGCCATACTGCCCAAATCACAGATCATTTGTTAACAGGGAACCCAGAGTTCTTGCAGTTGGGGAGCAAAGCTGCATAGCAACCCCACAGCACTTCCTGTTGGGCCGGGGGTTGAACGCCGGTGCCTGTTGTTCACCGCCGTACCCCCTCTGCTTTTAGAAAAGCAGCCGGGAAGTAGTTGACTTACAATCAGCTTTGTGCTTCATAGTGAGAAGAAAAGAAATGAGCGGAAAGGCAAAGCACCCTCAGTTCACTGCGCGTTAAATCAATCAGGGACCCTCTATATGATAAAACTAATAAATCTGGGCTGAGATTAAGATTTTCCGAGAGAGATGGTGGTCAGAGCTAAGTAATGGCATCAGTGTTTACTACCTTTAATTTTGAGTGTTTATTCAAGCTCTTTTGAGAGTTCACAAAGTTTCTTTTTTCATGGGTGTGATGTGGATGGGTCATTTTCAGCAGTAAAAATATGTTGTGAGTGAAAAATACGGCTCTGTTTTTCACCACTCTGCAGACTTCTGTGATTACAGCCAAAACGCTTAAAGTGGTTCAAAAGCAAATACAACTCAGCTGCTTATGTGGGTCAACTCACATAAGCAGCTCAAGCAAGTTTAGACATTTACTTGAAATACTAACAGAAACTTGGGTCTTTAGTGACTCAGTGGACAAAACACTGTTAACTATAAACTTAAGAAGACAACATTTCTGACTGCAAATGTAATTATTGCAGATAGCCACATTCTTATTTATTTACTTTGTCTTACTGTCAGAGGTGTCACTTTTTTCCCCCAATAAGGGTATTTTCTAATAAGCAATATCACTGTAAATAATTATGGCAGTTAAAAAGTGCAATTTTTAGTAAATAATTCCATTCATTCACACACTATTGTTTACGTAATACATGTAGCATTATCTAACACAGCAATAATCTCCTCTACATGCTTCATATTTGCAGCCTGGCAAACATGCTCCTTTGGACAAACCCACACAGCCTCAAATGGGGCTGCCCATAGTGTGGGATGACTGTGGGCTGCCCACACTACATAGAAACCCACAGTGGGACCCACGAACCTGCAGCACAGTATGGTGACACTCTGGCTGTGGGCTGCCTTGCTGGGGCCCCACCCAGGTTGCACAGATGTGTTCCATGATTCACGTCAGCATTGCCCATAAAAAAAAAGAAGAACTCTTACAGGGGCCCCAAGGAGCTGCCCACAAAGACTAGGCCCCAAGAGATGCCCACAAGTGCCCCACATTCTATGTTGGTATTTAGCCTGTAAAATTATGGATTGACATCCTCAAACACACACGCATGTCTTGAGAAATAATTTAGAAACAAAACAGAGCTCCTCTTAAAAAACAAATTTCCTGGTGGTGAAAATCCACTTTATAGAGTTTAAAAATAATTTAGCTACACTTTTCCTGTCTTTTTCATTTCAGTTTTGTAACAAGGGACATCTGACAGTTAATGATAACCTTTGGATATTTGTTCAGTGAAATATGATCGTTACAGGTCCTTGTTGTTAGTCACACCCGCCACACCTATTTTTACTGAGATGTTTGAAATGAAGCAGAGCTCCTTTAGAGTCATACTAACAGCTTGAAAACAGCAACAACAAACAAACCCAAAACAAAACATGATGATAATAATAAAAATAAATAAATAAAAAAAATAAATAATAATAATAATAACAACTTTTTATAAGGCTCTTTCAAACAAAGTGCTGAACGGTTATTTGAAGATACAAAGATAAATAAATAAAATAATTAAAGAAAAAACAATACAATTTAAAAACTGATAACATAAAGACAAATGAGACAGAAAACAGAAAAATAGATTTTAAAAAAATGTATCTACAATTATCTAAAAATATCTACATTTGTTTCCCCAAAGATCTTTGGAAAAACACATTAAAGTCATTTTGCAGACTCACAGTTTTTCTAATGTGTGTATTGAAAATATAGTAAACCGAGATAACCTCATTACTCAGAACCAACACCATATGGTGTATAAAGAAATATTATGAAAAACCACAAGATTAAAAAAAATATTGCATAAAATAGGCATCGTTATTGATCAAATAAAAACAATATCTCCATCTAGTGGGCTGTATTCTTAATTACAAGAAACATCCATCCTTTAATTCTCTCCCATCCATCCATCCATCCATCCATCCATCATCCATCCATCCATCCATCCATCCATCATCCATCCATCCATCCATCCATCCATCCATTTTCATTCATCCATCCATCCAGCCACAGTTGGACCTATCATAGGCACTCTGGCCAGGTCTATCACTGGGCTGTAAA
>VUQR01033906.1:53797-64637 GCA_015108515.1 Hemichromis elongatus
TTAATTCTCTCCCATCCATCCATCCATCCATCCATCCATCATCCATCCATCCATCCATCCATCCATCATCCATCCATCCATCCATCCATCCATCATCCATCCATCCATCCATCCATCCATCCATTTTCTTGTTCTTTTCCAGTTCAGGGCCACAGTTGGACCTATCATAGGCACTCTGGCCAGGTCTATCACTGGGCTGTAAAGTACAACAATACACTACAAACAATAATTACAGAACAAGGATTTGTCACATATGAACAAAGCTGGAAGCAACAAATGTTTACAACTGTGAATTGCTGGTTTCTTTCAGAACATTTAGAGAAATTAAACTACACTGCCTGCCAGCAAAGGAAACTGCATAAACTATTTTAATTTAACATTTAGAAAACAGATAAACTTCATGTAATACACTTTAGAAACCTGTGATGTTATATGGCGTTACAGTGCATATTCAAATTCATATAGTTCAGGAATTTTAATACAGAAAAGTTTAGGGGTAGCAATTTTTCTCTTTCAGAGGAAAATAAACTGTTTATCATCAATCGCATTGCATTAATTTAACTGTGGCAATTATTCATGTGATAATAGTGATGTAATGAAACATGTGTCAGACACTGATTTCTTCCAAGTATTACATCTTAGACTTAAAGACATACAGCCTGTGTCAGCATGTGGAAAGATAAAATGAAACAACACCACCAGGTGGCCTAATAGGCTACTGGCCAGAGCACCTCAGGTTCCATTGATTAAAAAAAAGTTTTATTCTAGGATAAATCTTATGAATGTTAGCAGGTTTGTAATTTGTTGTGATAACTCCTTCTAAGAGCATAAACAGCTCATATGACTGGACTTACCATAACATAACCACGGGATGGCCACACTGTAGCATTCAGGGGTTCAGGTTTGTTTTCTATGTTTGTGTGTTTTTCTCAAACATCATTATATTCTTGTCTGCTGTCGGTGTGTAGAACATTTTGAACAACAGATCTGTTGCCAACGTCACATTTCCTTATTAGTTTATGTTGAAGGAACTATTTTGCACAGTTTTACATAGATAACTGTCACTATGCAAACCTTTTGCTTGGAACAAAAATAGAAACTGAAAAATAAACGAGTGCTATAATCAGCAACTACTACTAGTATTTTACAGTCTTACAGTACTTACATACTTAACATGTTAAAGTAATACCTTTATATTAACTCAAATTTTAATTTCATTTGGTCAGACAGGTCTGGGAAATTTAGATGATGGTGGAAAAGCTGATAACTTTAACATATCCTAAAACGCTAAAATAAGGCAGAATTTACAAGAAGAAATGTTTCACTGACATTGACACAGGCAAAGGTAATAGTGGAATCAAAAGAAAATGTGCACACATATTAATAGAAAACCTTTAAGAAACGGACTGTAGCAAAACTATAGAATTTAATAGAAAGAAAATGGAAACATTCAGATTTCTCTAATTACATTTTAGGATAATAACTGCCGGAATATACATTTTTATTTATACATTATTTTTTTGCATCAATTTATATTATAAATTCAGTCGTGAGGTATCAAAAGGATAAATAAGACCTTGAGAACAATACAAAACTTAAAAGACTGATAACGTTTCTTGTTTTTCTTTTCAGTATTACACCCTTGCATAACAACATTTGATCTTTTATCTAGCCGTCTCACATAACGCACTCTGCAGAACCTGAACTGAACAGGTGCCTTCCCCTGAGCTTTTCGGGCCGTGAAGGCACCACCCATTCTGTTTGTGTGGGCGGAGCTTCTGGTTTCCTACTGGAAAAATCTCTGAGTGAGTGAGGAGAAGTTAGAGCAGCAGGCGTACTGGTGGTGTAGAGAAGTTCTCACCTGTTGTTAAAAGCGGCTAATAAAAAAGAAGGAAAGAATAGATTCTTGTTTTTTCCTCTTGAGCTTCTCGGAGTGCGTGCCTTCAGGATGACGGACGCTCTTTTACCAAACGGGATCAACGATGGCGGCGGAGACAAAAATTATTTCAAAAAGGTGAGTTTCTGTCTCTCGTCCTTCCACTTTGAGAACAAAAGCAGGACACGTATTCTTACAGTAACGTATCAAGCTTATACTGTCAAGTTTAACCTGGTGAAATAGTGACCCAAGGTTAGGCTTGTTGTTGACTTGCTACTGTTTTAACTCATTAAGCTGAACTTTTAATAAGGCCTGTGCTAATATTAGAGACAATTAACGGTTCACAATGACACCCCCCCCCCTTTTTTTATCCAACTTATTGTTTCCGCTTTCCACTTTATGAATAATAAGCTACTATTTTATTTTCCTCCCACTTTCATGTCTTTACAAAGAAACCAAGCAGTGTAAATGATTCTGTAGTGTGTTAGATGTAATAAAATTAACGAGTTAATGCTTGATTTCAGTCTTCCTAGTAGAAAGAGCTGCTCCTTATCTGTCACCAACAGCAGCAGAAACCTCGGCACTGTCAGCTTCAGGTGTCCGTGGATGGACGTGGGTGTGTGTATGTGTTACACCCAGAATAGCTGTATTTCGTGCACTTGCTGATACCGGGAGGCTAAAAGGGCAGCGGCCAAATATCCCACAGTCAACATCATCAAATCCCTGTTTGCTGTCAGGGAGGTGTGAGGATGACTTATAGTTAAAAAAAAAAAAAAAATGTTGACATTCCTGGTGGACTTTGGTCAGTTTAACCTTCATGAAACAGATGGGGTTTTTATTACTTTGTTAAAAAAAAAAAAAAGATCACTGTGGTTAAGAATAGCAGATAGCCAAGTAAAGCGCAAACCTTTGATCTTTTTAATAATTGCTTCTCACAGTTCCTGGGAGGTAATCTGAGTAACTTAATCAGCAGAGTGATGAAAAATATAAATATTTAGATGAGACTTGGATAAAACAAGTCGCCCTACATCAGTATTTGTGTAACTGAGACAGTTTCATGCTGTAAATAATCTTGTTGCTTGTCATTGCCCAATAACTGACAAACCCTGCATGAGGATCAGCAGAGAAACCTCACCAACTGGTTTCACCTTTTCAAGTACCTGGGATTGTAGCATTTTCCAGAGCGCCAAGTCTGTCCAGTTTGAGGTCATGAGAAAGGCAGCTGGCAGTGAGAGAGTGATTATCTAATGTGTTTTTACTGGGTTGCCTAACTGCCATGCTGAGGTCTGTGTCTCATTCCTCTACATTTACACTGGTATCCACAACTGAAATGTGTTTTTATAGAAAAAGCTTGTTTAGATGGACATCTGAACACAGCCTTTGTTTCTTTCAATCCCACCAAATCCCCTTCTGAACGCTGTCTGGATTTAGGCTCTGTGTTGCACTTCCTCTGTCTATAAAAAGGTCAGTGGGAGCCAGGGTCTGGCACTACAGCAAGACATGGTGGGAGGCTATAGAGCCTCCAAAATATTATTATTATTATTGTAAGGCATTTCAGAAATGACTAAAAAACTACTTTTTTTCATTTTCACTCCTTTCTTTTAGTTCTGTAAATTTCTGTATTGAACATTCATCTGTTTTACTTTCATGGCCTCAGCATAAAAATGCTTGCACATTTGCTAAAACCACACAGTAATGAGTTCTGTGCCCTCATTTTGTCATGCTGAAGAGATTTGCAATTTGGAAACTTTTGGTCAAATTTTAACTAAGTGAAGTCGAGTCAATCTTTGCCTCCATTTTTGAGCTCCTCTCTCACTCTTGGGTGAAAATGAGTGTAATGATTTACAAGGCCTCGCCAGGTCCAGCGGATGCTCCGGGGAGCTGTTGTGGTTCGGGGCTTCCGTCCTAGCCATCCACTGTTTGACCTCCAGCTGGCTGGGGTCCGACTTTTTGGGCTGCAGAATGGAAAGATGGCGGAACAAAAAGCAGAATAGGCATGTTTCTTCTCCTTATCCTTCTTGGCCAGTGAGAGGATTGACGTAGCATCTGGCCTGAGGGTGTCCTTCAGCCAGACCACAGACACAAATTGACAACATGTGTCCTGGTTCACAAACCAGACAAGCTCAGCTGACTTGGAGGCACACTTAGATTTCCTCAGCAGAGTTTTGTATTGGAAAACGACAAATGAGATGAAGCCATAAACAAATATTTACTCATACAGTAGTTCCCCTGAAATAAATGCGTGTCTTTGGATTGAAACAAGAATACGCTGTTTGGGGGCAGTATGCAGACTTGGAATGGATTCAGAGTGAAGAGTCATTTAGGGAAAATACAAGTTTTCAGCTTGTCATTATTCATGTCATCGTTAAATGATGCTGAGTAGGAGCTGTGAGTCCGTTGCTACCAGAACTGGGTCATGGCTGAAGCCTCTCCCTGGCTCGTTGCCAGTTCTAATCAGCACTTGTATAAACCAACTATCCCATGAATTATTGCTCCACATGTTCTTTATGAAGAATCAGTTATATAATACCAGATTGATTTGCCGTTTGACGGATATGGTAATGGACTGCACTGCCTTTGTGTTTTGCTCTAATGAAGTGTTTTGTACACTTGTAGAGAAAGACTGTTCTGTTCAAGTAGGCCAGTGGGTAGGAGGGGCTCCTCCGTTCAGTGTGTGGATCAGTGGGTTAGTAAGGGCAGCAGCAGGATAAGCAGCCAAGTGGTTTAGTTCTATGTGTCACTTAATGCGATGTCAAAAGGTTTGGTAGCATAGTAACAAAATATACGTAGGAAAATGTACTGCTATGGTTACTATCATACTCGAGCCACTCCCTTGTCCTGGTACATACACCACACTGGTGATGTCACGATTGACGTGACAGGACAAAGCGTCTTCATCGTGTCGTCATTCTACAATTATCTGTTGTGCTTTGCCACACCCATGATAGTTTCAGTACTCCTCTATTGTGTAGTTAACCTCAGGTAGCTCAAGTGTTTAAATGGGATGAATCAAGTAACTATGGCTGGTTAGCGTGTACATTATACTGTGACTAAAATATCATGTAGTAAATGTGACTATTGTTGAAGCCGATTGACCTGCAGTGTTGAAATTTGTACTCAAGACAAGTATCTTTGCTTACTCATTTTACAGGAAATCTCTCAGATAAACATCGACATGAGACTCGGTTATCTGTAAAATATCTGGCAGGTGTGACAGAGCAGCACGCACATCCATGACCTCACTTTGAAAAACTGTAATAAATAAGAATATTTAAGGCGTTTTTGTGGCAGACCTAACAAAGCAACTGATTCCCAGAGGGGCTTGCAAACTAATTAAAGGGTTAATTAAGTGTAGTTTCTGCTTTTGTCACAAAATACGCCTTTTGCTCAACATGTTATTAGGTGAATTAGTCAGTTTAGTTAGTTAGAAGGCAGTGAGGGACAATCACAGTATAAGTGACGAGATGGTGACTGCATTCAAAGCGTTCATAAGTATTTTTTATGTTAATATTTTGTCTTTGGTGTTATCCAGGTGATCCTACACATCTCAGATGTAACTAATTTAGTTTTTTGGAGGTTTTTTGGTGGCTGTTAGATTCAAAACCCTAATCAGAGGTAGAGGGCACAGATCATCTTCAGCTGTTGTATAGACATGTTCATTTATATTGTACAGTGTAACAATCATTGAAACATTACTCTGAAATTTCTGGTAAAATTTAGTCAGACTGTTTTTTTCCCCTGCTTAGCATGATTGTGGGAATCTTCCCTGTCATGGAAAAAAATCAAATAATCCAAACTTCAGCCCTATTTTTAACATTTAAAACAGGGGCAGAGAGTTTAAACATACTATGTTCATGTATTACTTATTACAAGAGACACTGAAGCTCATTCGTTTGCTGACCTCAGAGTGAGTCAGATCATTTCACCTTAGAGGTGTCCCATGCTGATCAGCTGGTTTTACTGTGCTGACTGGTCTCTTCACATCACGCTGTGTTTTCACTAACCAAAATAAACCACAGACCACACCTCTGCTGTTCAGTGAGTCAGTGAGTATGAATGCCTGGAGCCAGTTTATCTGAGCTGCTGTGAATGACAACCACTTATTTAGATTGGTGTGTTTGTGATAAAGTCAAAGGACGTGCAGTACTGCTGTTGTCCATCTCGGTCCATTATGTGTAATCATGGAACGTAAGAGCAGGTACCTTAATTAAATACGCTGTATTACATAATAAGGCGAAGCTCTTTCCACAACCAACTTTGTGTAATTTTTTTCTTATGTCAAAAACTACAATTAATGTAATAACCCTAAATTTTTAACAAAAACAAAAATGTTAAAACTTGTGTCAAGCAACATTTTTGGTATCAGAAGCTTTGTAGTTGTCCGAGTACTACAGAAGAGCAAAGAGAGAAGCCACTGTTGCCATCCAACAATGTTTCTGTGTAATATGTAAAACTGTTCTGCTGTTGCATTAAGTTTTTCTGTTTGTCACATTTTCAGAAGATGGGGTTTTTTGTTGTGTTTTATTTTTTAAAATTTTTTTCTTCCTTCCTGTGTCTCAGGGTTGCAACCCGTTTGCACAGACTGGACGAAGTAAACTGCAGAACACACGAGCCAGTCTCAACCAGCAGATCATCAAGCAGATGAGGATGAGGGCTGGAGCTGAGAATCTGCTGAAGTAAGAACAAAGTGGTACATGCATGCAACATAATACACATTTAAAGAGGAGAGCATTGAAGCACACGTGTAATTTTGTTTATGTTGCAGCAGTATGGCTAGCCTTTGTCACTGCGTTGCAGGAGATTGCAGGGGACTCACTTTTGTCCTTCTGTCATTAGCTGTTGTGAATTTATGGTGGTGGGAATTGAAATGACACAGGGTAAATGGTAGTGAGAGAGAGCAATCTCGCAGAGGAGCATTCCTTGTAATCTGAAAACAAAGAGCTTCTGTGACATGTGATTCAGAAGGATCTTCAGAACTCTTTTCTGTTTTGTATTTTTAAGGGCTTTCAGTTTGATTTTTTTGCATTTCTTGTAGCTGCAATAATTCCTTACGTTATTCTTTATTTTTATCCATTTTATTATAGTGATTATAAACAATGAAGAGAGCAATACGTAAGAAATTAAACCTTAAACCTTCCACAGCTGAATTCACAACTCTGACACATGAATGATAAACTTTATAAAATGAGTGTTTATTGGAGGCTTTCTGTGCTGGGGTCTACCTGTTAGAGCATCTGCCTTTTGTTTGTGGACTTTAAGGATAATGCAAATTTGTCAGCCAGGATGTTGTACAGTGGTATGAATGTCAGAAAGCACCTTGTGGTGCTTTTCCTCTAGAAAAGTGAATCATTGTTTTTCATCACTGTGCTCGCCACTGTGGTGGCACGAGATAAGAAATCTTTCTTTTTGTCTGATTATACTGCTGCACATGGATACCACAGTTATTGCATGGTCTTTAGGTCTGTCTAAGCCTGCTGTCAGCTCCTGAAGTCTGCACATTCCTGTAGTACTTGACATATTCTGACCAGGCAAGGTCAGAGGAAAATGTGTGTTTCTGTATGTGTGTGTCTTCATATGCCAACGCACCTGCAGCACAGAGAACTCCATGGGTTTACTTCTGAGTTATAGGTATTCTCTCTGCTGTATTTTTTTTTAAGATCTTAAATCATATGCAATCTAACCCAAGGTCTACCATTGCTCTTCCATCTGTGTGTGAGAGTGTGCATATCCTGGCAGTCTTATCCCAATAGGACACCCATTATGTACTGTGCCTCCTTTCTTTTCTTCTGCATTCCTCTCTTCCAGCAATAGTCAGTCTGGTCAGACTGGTTCTCTTCTCTTCTTGTCTCTCTTCTCTTCTCAAAAGTAAAACAGCAGAGACCAAGACACGATTAAAAAAATTCAAAATTTGCAGTAATGGAACTTTACAGATCATCCCACCTCTTATAGAATGAAGTAACTGCAGGATAAAGGTATAATAACCTGCCATACGGGCCGCTTGGAACAACAGGTTTAAGGTTTTTTTTTTTTATTTGAAAGTGTTTTCACATTTGCTTTATAGTTGCAGATTGCAATTATGGCAGCCCTCATTGTACTAAACTGAAAATGTATATGTAAAATTGGTGGAGTCCCTCTTTAAAGCTTTAAATTATAAAACTCCACCAGCTAGCTGCCCCTGAGGAAAAATGGAGCGCACTGCAAATCTGCCAAAAGTGTAAAACAGCTTTTCCAAAGAAGTGGATAGAGACGACCACAGATGCTGGCATACAGTTTGATTCCCACACACTGCAGGATGATATTAGATATTTAAATGACATATTAATAATAGCCTCTGGGCTAGCGGACATCTGTTCTGTCCAAACCATAGGATCTCTTCCTCCACTACCATGATCTGTTCCCCAGACCAAACTCCCCAGAAGCCCTTCAGCAGGCCAACAAGAAGTGATGCAGGCTGTGGTAGAATATGAAGTGTGGAGTTCAAATCCAGCATGTTGTGACCTTTTGTATTTTACAATGTGACTGAACAAAATCCAGACTGCTGGATATTATTAGCTTCATGTAGTACAAAGGGAGTCCACTGAATCTGGTTGTGGCTAATTCTGATGGGTGGTTATTTTGTACCTGCTCTTTTACCCTTAGGTTAAGCAGGGTTTTTTTTCTTCCAACCTCTGCCTTGCATTACTTCATTACATGTCACCTATCATGTCTCAAAAATGCAATCCTCTGTAATTACAGGTTAGACAAAGATCAGGTGACAGATACAAATGTTCTAAAAGAGTCTCGAGACTGGCAGGGTTTAGGTGCGGATGGGTATGTGTGAGTGTCCCATTAATTACGATTGACAGGTAACTCGTTAGGATTCACTGTAAAATGTAGATAAACATAGTGTGTGTGTGTCTGTTGTGTGTGTGTGTGTTATCTTGTGTCTCCATGAATGCACATTAATTGCAGGTTGTTTTCACATACTGACAATGTAACATAAATTCTGCACGACAAAGGTTCCATCCACTGCATGCATGCATACACTAACAAACATGCTGAGGTACTGGTGCAGGGTTATCTCTGCTATGCAGCAAATGCTCACACCTTATCCGTTTGTTTGTTATAGACATCCTGCATGCACACACGTACACAAAGCTGTATGCAAAAGGGTAAATTTAGAGCACTGATCCTTCTAACTTAAAAAAAATGCAAACAACATTTAAATATGTGCAAGTAATGATAATTATTGCAGAAACAGATGGTCACATGGAACTTAATGACTAGTGGGACTCTTATAGGCGTATTTCATTTAGAATGATTTGGTTTTAAAGACTCACATTTACACTAATGCGTCCATGACCAGTTCCTAGGTGACCTCTGTGCAGTCCTCTTACAGTAGTGGCATGTACATAGTCTGAGACATCTGTCATGCATGCGTGCAGAAGAGTAAAGCAAGTGTACAGTGGGCCGCAGTGACGCAGATCTGTGGTCCAGAATACCAGAAGAGACACGCTTGTTTTAATAATCAGCTGCAGTGAGGTTTGGCTGAGCCAGAATGGATAATAACAAGGCTGATCTGTTTTGTTTTTTTTCCTTCTCCATTTTTTCCCCCTTCGATCTTTCTCTCTCTACAATCACCTGTTTGCAGGGCTACATCCAATAGCAAGGTGAAAGAAATGGTTCTCTTGGAGTTGAGCTACGTTAACTCAAACCTTCAGCTTCTGATGAGCGAGTTGCAGGGTCTCAACAGCTCTGTGGAGGTTTACCAGAACAACCAGTAAGTACAAATGTTTCTTCTCTCTTTTCTACTGCTCCAGTTCAAAATTTGAAAACGGTTATAGAATGAAGGAACCGTGAACTTGTACAAGGATATGGGATAGAGATATACCTGCCTCTTATGACCTCCCATTTGCAACTCATTTTGTGGCCTAGATTGTTCACCACAGGGACTTTTGTTGTTTAGGTTCCACCAGTATTAAATAGATGGTAGTTTTCTTGTCAGTAGCAATTCACCTGCTGGCAATAGACTATAATTGCTTACAATTTTCAGAATAATTGAAGGTTTAGTTTTACAGTAAGTGCGTGTAAGGAGGATGTCCACACATCCCCAGGAGCTCAACATAAAGGATTTTGGTCCCAGTTTTCTTGTGATGAGGTGACCAATGATCCAAACTCACAAAGAAAATTTATGAATTACCATTTAAATAGAGAAGCAAGACAACAGACACACATTCACAGCCTACAAGAGACAGATGGCTCTGGCACTCTTTCAAACGAAAGCCTCTTGATGACAGAGGAGGAAAACGTGGGGGTAGAAGTTTAAGAAAGAACCACGAAGACAAAGTGCAAGAGAGTGGTGTTGTTGTTAAACTGGAATATCAGGTTTTGCAACACAATGCACAAAGCAACGAGGAAACACTGAGTTGAATTTGCATGCAAGCCAAGACGATCATCTGGCAAAAAGCATTCTCTCCCCCATTGTGAAGGTCAGGTGTGTGTTGTATGGGTGTGTGACAGTGAAAGATTCTAGTGTTTTCTTTCCAAATACACCTGCCAGATTTATACGGTTTGGATAAAAGAAGTTGATGCGTGTTATCATTGTCTCACTCACCTGTGAATGATGCTTTGGTAAGACACAAATGACTTGATGACTGATGAGGAAGTGGTGGCAGATTTTAAGTTGAAGATGCATCTATTTGTGCTGCAAATAATACACTTCCTTGTGGCTACGAAATAACCAAACAAGTTTAAAGCCAGTTGTTGGAAAAATATTAATTGGGTCGGGTCGCTGAAAGTAGTCATGGGGTAGATTTTATTCCAGAAAGAAATGTGTTTTTCCATTTTGAAAATATGAAGTGTAATCATTATTAAACAACAAAACAAAACACATAACTGCTTTAATTTTGACTGATCCCCTTTTAGAGTTTGGTCTCTCAGAAGCTTTGGTGCCTTTTTTTTTTTTTTTTTCTTTTCCGTCCCAGT
>VUQR01033906.1:64657-86778 GCA_015108515.1 Hemichromis elongatus
AAAAATTTTCAAAATCCTTTTTTTTTTTTTATTTTTTTTTTTTTTTTTTTTTTTTTTTTTTTTTAGCTCATCCAGTAGCATGCCCAATCTATCCTGACCACTTGCGTTTGGTGATCAATGATGCACGCTCATTCTCAAAGAACAGTGAGGCTAGTAGGGTATTAGAATATTTGGGTGTCTTATTAGGATCTCTCAAGACATTACCGTCAGTAATGGGAGGTAAATTCGTTGCCAAAATTAACAAGGCTGTTGGGGGTGACAAGGTTTAAAGCTGCTGATACCTAACTGTGTATTTCTTATTCTAAAAAAAGTTGTAGGGATTTGCTGAGCTAAAGACCTAGTTAAAGCAGTGTTGTAATTTTTGACATAAATCTGCAGATGACCTTATAAAACCTAAAATGCCAACTCACGTTGGCTCCACACTAAGCCCAGATTAGTTTGTTTGGTCTGCGGAGTCTCAGTGCTGTAAGCACCAGGAGGCTTCAACCTGGTTGTAATAAATTCGGCTTCCTGTCTGCAGGGTACCAGGCAGGGTGGACAATGAACTTTACTCTCAGGAATCTAGGGAGGCAAACATCGAGTATATTATGTGTTTTACCCCGCTGTTGCATGTGATAGTTTGTATCTTGCTTTAAAAAAAACCAAACCCTTCTCTTTGTAGAGTTCAAGAAAATTAAGATGATTAAGATCTTCCAAATTCACCAGCTGCCTCTCATTATAATTGTTAGTCCCAGCTTGATCAGTCTCATGGGATCAGATTCATTAGTGTTGGAACAAACAGCCTCTCTTCAGTCTCCTTATCATACTATTAGATTAGCACCTGCTCACGGCACAGACAATAGCAAACCTCTGAAACCGTCATTGTGGGTCTGCTTAAAATAAAACCCATTTAGGTCCATAGTGTTCTCATCATCAACAAAGGCCTCATACGCAGGTGTATGGGAAGCCTAAACACAGATAGTATTAGATATGTTGAGAAAGTCCTCTCGTGTCATTGCCTAGCAGGTGTCTCATAGGGATGACGCTATACAGCCATAATAGAGAGTTAGCCTCCTCCTCTTAGCCTGAAATACAACCTCACTCTTAAGTACCGAAACGCAACACCTGTCTCCAACAGTGTATGCTTTTCCCACTAGTCTACCATCCTTTGTATAGTGTCTTTCTGTGTTTTTTTTTCTCAGATTGAGCTCGTTAATGCATGACACAAAGCTACAGTCTGCGACCTGATGGCAGTACGTGTAATGCACATTTGTTTGTGCTGCTGTCTCTGAACTGAATTTTCGATGGAAAAAAACCAAACCTGTCTTATCCCTGATAGATTATGAAGTAAAAACGAAATGGACTCATTAACACTGTTGTACATCACTCTTATTATTTAAACGTACGAGTGTAGTGATTCGTCAGTGTCGCTCACAGTGCCAAAGTGTTGCTAATTTGTCCAGTTCCTTTGTGTAAAGTTCATGAACTTTCCTATAACATTTCCGAGTCAGCAGAATTAAAATGATGACTAATGGAAATATTAAGATAATATGTCAGCACTGCAGACCACCTTGTGCATTTTTGCTGCGTAAGAGAGAATAATTTGCTCTTGTCTGTCTATTGTCCAGAACACACAAAGATATCAGATGCTCTGCTCAGCTGTGACCTCTGACAACAACTGCTAATACTTCCTCAAATGTTTTATAAAGTTAACCACAAAGCCCATAAAATCAAAAGTTTTTAGTTTTAAATTTTTTTTTTTAATATGTTTTCATCTGTCCCTCATTTAATGGAAGATTAGTATCCATTAACATCAGCCGGTTGCTTACAACTTATCTAAACTGAGTACACACTGACTTCTTAGCCATGTTCTAGTTAAACAGGCTAAGAAGTCTTCTTAGTCTGTGTGTACTAAGAAGTCAGGACAGATTGCAATAGCCTGAAACCTTTTGCTTTAAAGGGTTTAAGTGCTCTGTGTGGCTAAACCCACAGATTCCCTTGACTACTAGTTGTCTGTTTCTTGTGTGTGTGTGAGGAGGAGTGAGTCTCTGAGAGGCTTGTAACATTTTCCCTCCAGATTCTCTGTGGAACAGATACTCTTAACCCCCATGGACCCACCTCTGCCAAGCCAGAGAAACGTCCAGAGTGATCCGATCTACAAGGACTAATGGATTACACTGCAGCCTCTCTCTCTCTGCCAGTGTTACTGATGAATGAGGTTTTCCTCTGGCACGTCAGCATGCCAGAGGAATGCTTTCTTATCACTGAGTGCTGAACATGTCGTGTTAAGAACAGTATTTTGCAATAACAATGCACAGTAGTTCACCTCCACTCCTTATGATTGGAATTTACAGAAAATCGTGCATCTGATGGCGTCTTCCTTTTAAACATAAGTGTGTTTGAGCCTGAAGTTTGTACCAGGCAATTCCAGAAGTGGGTGGGTTTTTTAAGTACAATTTTTCAATAACAGCTCGTTATTCTGCTTTGAGGAAAAGAGAGGGTTTAGATTTTTAATGATGCCTCTGTGAGTAGCAGCAGGTTTTTGTCAGGTTATAGTCTCTCAGCTCTGATAACAAGCTGAACCTGCTTTCCATCTGTCACTAACAAGGACCCCCATAAAACTAGAAAATTTCCAAATCATTAAGGTTGTAGCTGAGATCAAAACAGTGTGTTTTATGAGTGTTTTATGGCAGCCTCTGTTTACTATTTGCCAGGTTGCAATAATCGGAGGTTAAAACCTGCTAGTAACTAGAAGAAAGACAGACTGAAGCAAAGCTGCAACTCCTGAATGATTAATCAACAGTGAGGGACATGGGAGGCCTCATTCACCTTTAATCCTAACAGATTTTTCACAACACCATCTGCCTTATCCTTACGCACAGTACCTCCTATGAAACTAAACTTCACTAAGATGAAACTGAAATGCCAACTTTCTCAACAACAAAGCTGTCACTGACGGGACTAGTGTGACTTAATATTTACTAATCTGACTGTGTTGACATGGTATTCCCACTAAGGCTTGGTGTGCTTTCAAAGGGTGTTTCCAGGTTGATATGTTGACACAAACCATAGAGACGTCTTTTTAACCATCGATCTGTTGCACTGGTATATTTTGTATTTGGCCTTATTACATTTTACATGTTTGTTTGTTTTTGTCCCTTTTTTATGAAAGGTCCTGCTGTCCTACTATCATTTATTTGATTTGCTGTGAATTGATATCATATGGATTACACAGCTCACCTACATATTTGTCTTTCTGTTTCGCCTCCAGAGATTCCGCCAACATTCCCCTCATCGCTCTGGGCCTGAAGGAGACAAAAGAAGTTGACTTCTCTACTACATTCAAGGTACAGAAGAAATATCAAATGTTTTAACTTTGCATTCATAAACTGTGCTGTGCTGTATTTCAGAAATGAATACTTGGGTACATGCTAAAATACCACTTTTGATGACCAGTTAAACATAACTGAATTATAAAGCAAATATTTTTAGGCAGTATTTTCAGTTTGAATATATATCCTCGAAACTAAGTATTCTTGAATTACCTATTTAAGTCATATTGTCTGCCACGTGTATGGCTACAGCCATGTGACGTTACTATGTCATTTCATCGAATGTTCATTTCGGCCCAGGACATCACCTGATCAGGAAAAAGCTAAAAGTGGGTCACTAGTTATTAAGACAAGTTGAACTGTCGTAAATGGGGTAAGCCCGCTTGTAAATGTCAGAATGGCACGTTTATGGTGTGTCGCATCCTGTTTCGGGATTGTTGACGGGCACGTGAGATGTTTTCTGACAAAGATCTCTGAGCGCGTTAATTCTGCTCTACTTCTTGACTGAAATCATACCTCAGTTTTAATGACCTGCGGCCTTATTCAAAAAGCTTTCAAGTACAAAGAGCTGCTGTCATGATTAAATTCTAAGAAACCTTTAAAGGTAATCTCCTGGCAGGAAAGGGTGTATTCTGGTAAAGATAAAGGTTATTCATCCATATAAACATTTTGTAGTTAATCTTCTAAAATAGCAATAAAAATTGTGTGGAGTCTTAATTGAAAATACATTACATGAACTTAATAGCTCTTTTTTTTCTTTAATCACAATTAGTCCCATTATCACAGATAAAATATTTCAATTATTTAATTATTATTTTATTACCCAAAGGCACCTTTTAAAATAATGCCTCATATCGATAAATGGGGCCAACCATATTTCTTCACCACAAATTTTTTAAAACTTGAAAACACTTTGGGGGATTTACAATTTGCCTATATATTTGATCCAGCATCTCCTACATGTGGCTGGCTCTGAGAGAGAAGCAATTCTCTCCGGCTGACACAACACAGCAGGGTTGGCTTCTGTGTACTATTTAGTGATGGTATGAGAAAGCTGAGAAGTTGTGAGAAAAGCCACTGTGTAACAACCAGATTGTACACTTAAGCTCCTTAATGATAAAAAGAACTGTTATATTTACATGCTGACTTTATTTTTATTTTTTTCTTCTTTCTCTCTTTTATAGGACTTTATTTTGGAGCACTACAGTGAAGACGGGAAGAGTTTTGAAGATGAAATTGCTGACTTCATGGACCTGCGACAGGTGTGTTTAATATACCCGGTATTCATAAAATGTCTGTCACGCAGAAAACCATGAAATCCTTTGACTTGAACTTTTACGAGATGGGTCAACTACGAAAACATATTTCCTGTGCAGTTAGCTGCGCATTTAACTTCATTTTATGACTTGGAAGTGAGAGATCATTCTTGTACATTTCTGTCACCTACCAAAAACAGTGGAGATTATAGCACAGAAAAAAAGACGACCTTTTGTGTTCTTGCACCGCTTGTGAACATATGCTTTTGTCGTACATATGCTAGGCATGCAGAACACCAAGTCGAAGTGAGACCGGGGTGGAGCTGCTTGCAAAATACTACAGCCATCTTCCTCTGATAGAGAGCCGATTCTTCTCCCCAACCAGACAGACAGGCATCTTCTTCACATGGTACACTGCAGTCATTTTCTAATTAGCAAAAACTTGACTAAGCAAGCAGCACAAATGTCACCATATCTTTGTAACCTCTGACAGAAGGGAAACAGGTGAGACTATATCCAGTGACTTCAAAGTAAGCAGAGAGGTGCCATGAACACCTGTGCTTTCCTAAATCCAGTGTCAGCTGGTATGACTTGACTGGAAACCTCATTAAGAAATAAATAAAAAGAAAACATTTCACAGCAGTTTTTTGCCTCCTGCTGCTTTTTCCTCGTGTATCAAGCCCAGAATAGAAATCCTGTTAAGAAAAGAAAACAGTAGACAGCTACATACTAACTTATCAGTGATATCAGATGACAAACCCTTCCTTGGATTTTATAAGAATTCCACACTCAGGAGTCACAAAGGAGTCTCAATGAAGTGCAAGCATTCTTTTCAGGGCGCTTTTTATTACGTGTTACTCATGTTACTTATAAGATTCTTCATTGCTACTGAATTAAACTGATATTTTTAAGCAACAGAAACAATAAAAGAGCTCAAAGACTTTAAAGAGCTTTAGCTGTGAAGCAGATTTAGAGCATTTGAAACAAGTGATGCAGATAGGATTATGATATACATGCAAATGTAACAACACAAAAAGCGTGACCAAATGCTGTTATATTGCTGCTAAAGATCATTTTCACTTCATACACCCTGTGTTATGTTCTTTGGACTGTTTATCTTTTTTAAAAAACACATTAATTTTGTGTTTACTTTCCTTCAGGTATGACTCGTTCACAGGAGTGCCACTATGTCAACAAAACCTGTCGCTAGAGAAGGCCAGTATCCTTTTCAACATGGCCGCCCTCTACTCTCAGATCGGCACCCGTGCTAATCGACAGACGCTAACCGGCCTGGATGAGGCTGTTTCTTCCTTCCAGAAAGCTGCAGGTATTCAGAGACACAATGAACTGATTATCTGCTCTTTCTCTCTTTTCAGCCTTTTGTTTCTTTAAATTATGTTTATTTTTGATGTTCTATAATCTGAAACGCTGCTACCGAAAGTTGGATCTTTGAGTTTTGGGAGCAGAAATAAAAAAAAGAAAGAAAAGAAAGCCAAGAAAAAAATAAATGGTGACAGCAAGAACTTCTTTTAACTGCTCAAAAAACACCAGGCACAGGGTTTCATTCAAACTGAAAGACTTTTTTTTTTTTTTTTTCCACCCTCGTGCAGTGCTTCTCTGATAACACAGTTCTCAGAAAAGTATTACCACTGCAGCACAGTTTTGTTTTTAGAATATTGGCCAGCTTCCACCCTGACTTCTGTTCCGTGACGGAGAATGAATGTAGATGTTTCTCTGGCTTCTTGTCATGTGGCTGAGCTCCAGGAAGCACCAAAAACATGAAGAGGCTGTCCAACCCTCAAAGGTTTCAGAAAGTTTCTTGATAGATTTATGACTTGGCAGTGTGGGCAGTATTGCTCTATAATTACAGCTCGGAATATTGCTTCAGCTATGTCGCTTTGATGGCTTTAATTTAGGCTTGTGTGAAGGAAAACAATTAAGTTTTTATGAAGAACATTGTCACCAAGAACCTGTAGTAATCCAAGCTGGGAGGTTAAAGGGAGGGATGCTAGGTGTAGTGCAACTGCTGCAGGGCTGTTTAGCCAAGGACGCAAAAGGTGATGTGAATGAGAAAAGCCGGCTACTGTAGGAGTTGCCAAGTCTTTATGCGAATTGTACTGAGGCATTGCTCTGTTATTAAGCTGTCTGCAACTCACCGTTGCCAGGTTTTTATCTGGCAAACAGTAGGCATAAATTTTTAGCTAGAGTGGACATGGCCTTATTTTTTCCAAGGTAATTTAATGTTTATTTCTTTGCTCAGTTTTTATCTTGCTGAATGTAATATTAACAGCAAAAAGACACTGGCCTGTCTGTAACCTTTTAAAACATCTGTCTAAAAGGGTGTCAGTAAGTAAGGTTAAAGTACCAGCAGAACCACATCTGCCATTTTGTGGACTAGCAAATATGTGCTTTCTTCTAATTAAGTAATTGATTTAAAAAGAGAGAGAGAGAGAGATGTATCACTGATGCCCAATGTATAAACTATAATATCAAACTTTTGCTGTCAAAGTCAAATGTGAGCTAGACATGATACATAAATACAAACTCACTTACTATCATCTTCCATGTCAACTAAATCCCAAACGAGGGGTTCTGTTCTGAAATTGCCATTGCAACCTTGGAATTAAATGACAGCTTAGATTACGTAAAAGTGGCCTTTGTTATGTAGCTGACCCAGACTTGAGGCTGGAAAAGAGAAAGGGAGCTTTTCCCCTTCAGGCTTTGAACTAGAACCAAAAACTGGAAATTTTCCATATAGTGTAGTAGTAATTTAGTTTTTTTCCTTTCTTCTTTCTTTTTTCAATTAAGTCTCTGATGATTTAATTAAATAGCACTAATTGTAGTTTCGTCGGAATAATTAGATTTCAACTTGTGCCGACTGCTCTTTCCTGCCCAGGGGTCTTGAATAACCTTAAGGAGACTTTCACCCACACTCCCAGCTACGACATGAGTCCAGCCATGCTCAGTATGCTGATTCGGCTGATGCTCGCTCAGGCTCAAGAGTGCTTGTTTGAGAAGATGGCACTGCCTGGCATCCGAAACCAGTTTTACTCTCTCATGAAAGTTGCTCAAGAGGCTGCAAAGGTAAACACCAGCAAAGCCGCACATAGTCTTCACATTATGTACAAGAAATACTGTTGTTTTTGCTCCAGACGTGGAAAGATATACTCTACTTAAAGTGAATGTAAAGTGATAATGTCACCACAGTCAAATTCTTTTTTTCATTCTTTCTTTCTTTTTTTTTTTAACCCTGTCTTGGTGCTTTTAATGCCCTTTTAAATGTAACTCGATCATCCTTTTTCCTGCCAGGTCTCGGAAATCTACGATCACGTCCATCAGTGCATGATCCAGACACCAGTAAAAGACAACGTGCCGTTTTTCTGGTCCACCATGTCACAAATCAAAACCAACCACTACCGCTCCATGGCACACTACTTTGTAGCTTCAGCACTGCTGGACCACCAGTGTAAGAAAAGATTCAAATTTGGATTTAGTGGGATTTGGGGGAAACATGTCAAATGAAGAGTTGTTATTTCTTCGTAGATTCCTAATATATATATTGTTCTGCTTAGGCAACGCACATTTATTCTTTACTTGAAAAACTTTATGTTAAGAGATTGTTAATACATTTCTCCTTAGTAAGATTTAATGCAGGTTGTGTGTAGTAGATATTTGGCTCTTGGTTGATAATGTGCACAGCAGTTCAAGGCTAGATGTAACAGGATTTGAGCTGCCGCTTGAACTTCCTGGAATATCTGATCCCTTAAAGTGCTGTATGGGCCACTGGTTGGTCACAATGCTTTTATGTAATACCAATTTGGGGATAAAGATGAGAAGTGAAAGAAAGATAGCTGAGGTGATTTTAAAAAACAAAACAAAAAAACAACTGAGTGCAAGTGCCGTATAATTCTGCAGGATTAACGGTTGTGTTGCCTCTTACTGCTCCTCTACATAATTAGATGGGACCAAGTGAGAGAGAGATAAAGTGAGGGAACGTGATTTTCTTATCTCCAGCTTTAAGTTGAGTCCATAAGGCTATTTTCTACTGCTAGGCGCTGTTTTGCTGTATGTTTGTATTCGTTTCCTTTCATACTTTACATGTACATTTGGAATTGAATAAATCAAAAACAAAATAAAGTGAAGTGGGTGGCTATAGTTCTGTGAGTGGGACAAGACTGAATAAAAGAAACAACAGAACGAAGCAGCTTTGGATTTGGCAGCTCATTAACAGATTCCTGTGTGAACACGGAGAATAGAGCAATTAACCACCGGACTGTAGAGAGGCCTCGACTACAGAGCAGGGCTGAATTGAGATGTAGTAAACAGATTAATCACAAACGATTCCAAACAAATTCTCTATACTGTCTTTGGTAAGCAGACAACTCAGGAAGCTAAAAGGTTTTTTTGGTGCTTTAGATTTAATAGTTTCAATTTAAACTTTAAAATCCAGTGAACCTGAAGAGGAAGGTTGAATGGTGGCACATAAGAACAAAGTTTGCATTTTAAAATATCTGTTTATTCATTTTCTTCTGCTTGTCCAATTCAGGGTTGGGGGAAGGGAGCCTTTCTAAGCTGTTATAGGGCAAGATGCAGAATATACCTTGGACAGGTCTTTACAGGGTTAACACGTAGAGAACAACAACCATTCACATTCACACTCACACCTTCTGTCAACTTTTGATTTTGATCTTTGGACTGTGGAACAAAGCTGGAGTACCAATAGAGAACGTGCAAACCCCACATAGTAAACAAAATCACTGTCAGTAGTTCTGCTTGTAAATCATGCTTTAAAAGGAGAGATCTAAAACAGTTTTTCTGTTGCTTAATGGTTTTTTTTCTTGGCTCTTTGTGTGTCCAGTGGGTCCAGGCGACGATGAGGACAAGCAGGAGAAGACCTTGTCACAGGTGTATGATTGCCTTCCCGAGGGATGCACTGCTCTGGACATCCTAAAAAACAAAGATGAACGTCAGCGCACTGGTAAAATAAGCACCATGGAAAGCAAAGCAAAATAGCTCTGCTTATTCATCTCAGTCCCGCCTCTCTTTTCTTTATTGTCTTCTTAACTCTTCTCGATGAATTTTCCTTCCCCTCTGCAGGTAAAGCTCACATCCGTCGGGCCATCTTGGGTCATGAGGAGGCTCTGAGGATTTACGGTTTGTGTAAGAATACCAACAACCTGGAGGTCCTGCAGGACATTTTAAGAGCCAGTCACCAGCGTTCACGCAACAAGTACAGTGAAAATGAAAATGAAGATGAGTTCACTAATTACATGGAGGCCCCAGACATCATCTGTGAGTTTTTTTAAAAATAAGTTATAATGATAAGCGTTAAAATATGTGCACGGAAACATGATAAGTTTGTCAATGATGTTATAGCCCATTTGAGTATCCATTAAATGCCACTGAGGTGAAAGCTATTCATCCTCTGGTAGTCACAGAAACCGAACAGTCACCTTAGTGTCACTACAGCTAACACCTAACACTAACAAAAGGCACTAAAGCGAAGCAAAAGCACTGTGTTGATTTGGGAGGTCTGTCTCTCAGGAAACGGCTCATGAAAGGGAGCTGCATTTTCTGCCACACCTGCTGCAGTTAGCTTTGATAAGCAGCATTTATTTCCAAGTAGAGATGATGTAATGTTTATAATGCCAACACCCTGTCCATTTCTCCAAATGTGAAAATGTGGTTGGGACAGTAAACATTATAGAGTGATAAATTTCTTTTTCTTACTTTCTTTTTTTATAGCTAAAACAGAACACAAAGCAGAGATGGAATTTCCCGCAACTGCAAAGGTGAAAGTCACCGACTTTTTCCAGAGGCTGGTACGTGGGTTACTAACGATTTACTCACACATTTCACACATGGTTTTTGTTCTGGTCTATTCATTAAAGGACAGTAAATGCCTCTGGATTTGTGTTTTGTCCTGAGCAACACCCAGAAGGTATTTTTTTGTTGTTTCTGAATACAACCAACCAAGGATGAGTCTTCTGGAAGCTTTGGCATATGAAAACTCCTCCAATGTGTCCAAAGCTTTCTGGACTCATTCAAAGTAACAAATGCAAAACTAATATTAAACATGGACAAAGGTGCTGGTACTTGCTTTAAGTCTGCTCATGGTTTTTGTGTCATTTAAAAGGGAGATGAGAAAATGGAACTTTTACAGTTGACTGCTGCTGTTTTAGGAAAAATCTCTACTTAAGTTGGTGAATTTACCTTGAGATTGAAGGTTGACTTCATTTTCCTATAACTCCCAAACTTTTCACATTCCAAGTTTCGTGTCTATTAATGCTACATGCATTACGTAATTTTCCTGTACCTTTCATAAACGGTGGTGGTGGGAGGGAGGGATGGTTGACTAACAAATTTTCTCTCTCTAACCCTGGAATCTTCTGTTCTCTTCGTTTGAAAGGGATATTTAAACAAACTCAATTCATTTATAAGGGAGGCCAAGGGTTACAGCTGACACAGCCGGATAGTAGGTGAATAAGTACCTGTCGGGTGCCAGTTACAAAATCCTACCTAGTTCTTTATTAGCGGTCCCAGCAACAAGACCATATTCCCAGAGATATGAAGAGGAATGTGAGACTGAACGGCTTAATCTGGCACCATCTCACTGAACAATCACTCTGGTGATTACTAAAGCCAGTGCGATAAGAGTCGTCTTGGTACTAGGTTCAACTGAGTGTCAGGATTCAATGGAGGAGAGATTTTCCCAGCAGATAACAAGTGTGTTAGAGATGGGCAGCCTAAATAGAAAGTATCATTGGAAACCATTAACCTACATACAAATATCAAATTTTTAAGGATAGATATGTAACATCTACAGCATTTTGAAAACGTTTTCCAAGAGTGTCAGTTTGTTCGAAGGATTCACTTCCTTTTTCGCCTAATCTTACAGAAAAATGACATGCCTGCTAAAATTTTGAGAAAAAAATAACTTCAGTTAAGTAAATTTCAGGCGTGTGAAAGGTACAGTCAGTCTTCAGTCATATGACTTCCAGCTCCCCTGAACTGAAGTGGTGATACACAGGACTGTAGCCACTGCTCTGGCCTTTTAGTGGCCGTTTATTGCTACAGTAATATCGCTCAAATATGTGAGCATCAAGGACACAAGCAGAGACATTATATTGGATTTTCAGTTTCCCCCCAGCATTTACTGAAATCAAACTCACAGGATATTATCTTCTTAAGTCAAGCATTCCCATTCTGTCTCCACACAGGGCCCGCTGTCAGTCTTCTCAGCCAAGCAGCGGTGGACTGCCCCACGGACGGTACGGGTTCGCTCAGACGACAGAGACCTGGGTTTCACACTGAAAGGAGACTCACCTGTTCAGGTGGTTTCATTGGACCCTCTCTGTGTAGCTGCTGTGAGTTAAACTCTATTTCCTATCACTGAATGAACAGGAGAAGACAGATTTTAAATGACTGTCAGTGTAGTGCCATATAAAAAACAACATTACAATTTTAACTTTCTCTGTAATTCATAATTAATTCATTAGTCCTTTGAAAGTTCATCTTTTAAAATGACTTTGTTAAATTATGATCACACAGTGGCTGACGTATCTGTTCTTATCTTAAATTGACAAGTACATTGTTTTAGAGCAATGGAAATGTATCTCTTGGCCACTTTTGGTGCTCTCGACAGATTGGAATAAAAACCACATGCACAGGTTTCTCACTATTAACTGCAATCAAGGAGTAGCTTTGTTTGCTGTGGAAAATCTAACAGCTTGAATTTTCAGTCGTGCTAACATGCAGAATATCAAATAAGTTTGGGTCTTATCTACTCAATAAGCCTGTGATGAAATAAAATCACTCTCGGAAACCTAAACAGGATTTCAGCCTCAAAGAATGTTTGGAGGCCTTCCCCTCCTCCTCTTCCTCAGCTACTCTGACTACTAATTTAATTAAGAATCAGGGAGTATTTACTCTCTACAAGCCAGCAGTCTGACAGCTCATTAAGAGGTGCTGACAAAGAGCAGACTTTTATTAGGCCCTGCGAGCTATGTAGAGAAACAGATTAGTAGTCTTGCATAAGCTAACTAGGTCAGACTATTCATAACTTTAAATACTGCATTAAATAGGATTTTTATTTAGAACTTACTAGGTGATTAGTGTTTGACCTATCTATGGTGGACATGGATCACATTATAAGGTAGGAATATGGAAAATAATTCCACTGGAGTGTTCTGCAGCACACTAATGAGGAGTTATGCCTTCTGAAAGAATAAGGCGCAACCCCCCCCGCCCCCTAAAAAAACCCTACTTTAGACTAAACTTCAGTTGTTTTTTGGCTGATTGCAGCTGCCTCAAGGGAGTTGAAGGCAAGTAGTTCAACATGACTTGTAAATGTTTACTCTGCTACAATATCAGGATATTTCACTCTGTAACTCAATTTTCTTTGTCATGTTTTTTTTTCCAGGCTGATGGCCTCAAAGAGGGTGACTACATTGTTGCTGTAGGTGACACAGAGTGCAAGTGGATGAGCGTGAGTGATGTGATGCGACTATTGAAGGACGTGGATGAGGAGGGGATTGATATCCAGGTGGTCAGCATGATCGACAACAGCACCGCCATGGTATGCGAGGACCTTGTTTTGTCCAACGGGCTTAGGGAAAGGTTATCAGCGGGGTTTGTTTGATTAACAAATGGTGACGGCAGAATTGGTCTTTGTACAAAGCAATTGCATAGCCCAGAGTTTCAGATTTCTCTTTGGAGGTATTAGTGTAAAAGGTTTATATCATTTCCCATGAGAAACAGGACCTTGACTATGACCTACATGCGTGTTTAAAACAAATTACTAATGCGTGAGTTCACCAACCACGTAGCCTAAACATGAGGACAAAGAGCTAAAATCATTGGGGTTTAAACTCATCCACAGTGCAGCATGATTTGGAAAGAAACCGTACCTCAGTGAAATTAAGAAACTATATGAGAGTATGTTAAAAAGTAATGCACTCTGACAAGTATTTAAAAGGTGCTTAACTGCATTAGGTTACGCATTTATTCTGCACTTGTTCTGCAACCCCTCGGAACTATTCACAATAGTTTTTATAACTTTAGATATTAACAAATAATTAATAACTGATTGACTGATGAAATAATTAGGACTGTTTGGTATTCAGTGTAAAAAAAAATATTAATAACTCCACAAAATACTGACTGACACTTTTTTACTAAATGTCGTTTTCATTGTCTGTGCCATAGCCTACCAAGAGTGCAACCTTCTGTGGAAACTTGCCTAAGACCTACTCCATGATTTGTCTGGCCTATAATGAAGATGACAAGAACTCCAAGTCTCGCAAAGTAGCCAAGAAGTCATCTTTCCTCAGCTGGGGTTTAAAGAACAAGATGAAGAGTGCCAGCACCCTCAGCCTTCCCACAGCAGACAAGGCTGGTTCTCTGCCCTGGAATAAACCTTGTCCCACCTTCCCAAGCTCCAGCTCCTACAACAATGACAGTGGCCTCTACTGAGCTAACTGCTGCTGTTACTGTCTGCAGTACGCGTATTGAGCCCAGTATACAGTACTGTGCTGTACCTATACTGGACCTGTTTTGTGTACTGTCAGTGACCTTTGGTGTTTCCACTGGAATACTAAGCAGCAGTGTATGTAGTATGTTGCTTTAGAAAGTGGCTGTGCCAAATACTGTATATTGGTGCCCTTGATGGTACGTGGGTGCTTTCCCAGCACAGTTCTGCATCTGAAGCAAGTTGTACTGTACGTCAGAAACAATAATAAAAAAAAAAAGAGCATTTAGTGCCATTCCAGTATATGTACAGCACAGTAAAACTGCACTGTGGGGAAAACTAAAATGTATATAAAGCACTGAGACTGGCTTCTTAGTTAAGCTGCCATCTCAGGTTTTTTTTCCCATTTTTTTTTCCTGAAAAACACGCTCCAGACGAATCGAAGAAGAAAACAAAGTTGTGCAAACACACCCAACCCCAGTTTCTGCTTGACTGCAAGGCAGTGATTTGATTGTGGGTTAAGCACTCCCTTGTTAGTGCCATTGTGTACAGAGCTGTACACAGTGAGCATAGCTGTGCATACTGTATATGTAATCTCTCATTGCCACAGTTTTGTAGAAATCGGTAACTGCTGATCAGTTTCGGGGTTTAAAATTCATGGATTTTATGGATGTAGATTTAATAAAATATGTTGCAGTATGTTAAATAGTGATTGAGGGAATGCTAATTGTATATTGGAGTTTTTTATTTTATGTCTGGGAAGAGGCGTGATGAATGCAATATTATATAAGCTGCTAAAAAAAATCATATGTGTACCGTGGTTATGTATTACAGTCATTTGTATTTGTGAGACACTCTTTGAGGACTGTTGTTTCTGCTGAGTGCCATTCCTGGGACACAGTTTTAAATGCACAAATATTGTTTTCCTAGATTTACTTAGTGTACCAGTTATGCCACAGACCAATATGCCTCCATGTTCCCGAAATACAAGGATGTATCATTTACCCTTGTGATTCATCCTACCCACTTCCCTAAGAAGAGCATGAGCTGTGTTTTATTGATGTGAATTTTGATGTAGTTAAAGTTTATTATGTCTGTAGAAGGGAAGAATGTGGGCGGACTGATGACTTTTCTGCATCACTTGGACAGCCAGTCACCCGACAGTGACTGATCAAATCCCACATTTGGGTTTCTACTCTTTATCTACCTGTCTTTATCTTAGTCACATTCCCTATTTTACTGACACTTTGCCGTGTTGGACTTTCTCTTTATCTACAAAGTAGATTCTTATACACATTTGATAATCAAATTATTTATGTAATAAAAAACACAAAAATATATATTTACCTGTAAGCTGTAGGTTGTAGAGCTAGTTTGTGAATGGTCAAGTTGTGAATGTTGTTTTGCACGCTAGAGTCTTTGGTTTGTTTCTTGAATGAATATTTGAATGAGTATTTTTACTAGCCTTGCTTAATCCATTAGTGAACTTATATATTGCTGCATTTTGATGTTTTATTCTAAATGTTTTTAAGCAGTATCACTGAGAAGATGTAACATTCTTTACTGTTTACCTGTTACTTTCTTTTAAGTGCCATTTATGCTAAATCATGAAGGAAAATGTCTCACTGAGTGTGTAACAAGTCTGTGCAGTAAATGCTTCATATTTTGTTGAGCGTACTAACAGATGCAGAGGATCATCTTTTTGTGCATCTTTGTAATGTTACAGTGCCTAATAATTCTAAATGCCTTAGTGTATCTGCAGAGGTTTATGGTACCTGTTCTTCTAAATCTTTCAGGTTGCCTTTGTTCCTTTCTCTGTGCTCTGTCCTGCATGGCTCTGTGTTGATAAGTCTTTGTATGAGTTCAAATGACAATAAAAAGGAATAAAACACACGGGGAAGATAAAATTCTTTAATTCTCTCTGTGGTTCCAGTTACCAATCAGGTTGGGAATGTGTGGAATGAGGCTTGACCACATACACGCCAAGTCAAGACTCGTGTTTTTAACTATTGAACGTCTAGCCCAGGATCATATGACATCCTAATCCACAGAAACTGAAAAGAAATACCATGTGGTTAAATTTTATCCACTGAGATTTTCTTCATCTCTGTGTGATTTTTAGTACCAACATAGCCCTGGAAAGATACAATTCTCTCCAGCTTTATTTTAATCAGAAATGTAGATACTGCAGGAACCAATGTGTTGACTTTTGTCACTATTTGTCTACATTTCCTAGTGCAAAGTTTTTGTTTGTTTTTTTAAACTAAGTAGCAAAACAAGACTGTCATTTATGGCAATAACTCTGTTTTTCGTGTTGGGAAGAAATAAAAAGGTTATCATTACACCTACATAATGCTTGTCTAAAGCTCTTGCTAACTGCTTTAAATGACAAAAAAAGGCTAAAGATCTGACCCCCACAAAGCTTATTGAGCAATGTCTAAGTTATTTAAAATATAAAAGAAAGGCTTAGACAGTTTTTTTTTTAATTTGGCGCACAGTTTATGCATTTATGGTTGTCTTCTGTATTTGGTTTTGTTTTGATTGTGTGGAGTTTATAGTTTGACGTACAAATTGCAACCGAGACACATGAAAGTAGCCACTGTTATAATACAGTAGATTTGGGAATTTATACAGAACAAACCACAGCAGGCCTTCAAAAGGAAAATACGTGGCTATTACAGGTAGGAGAATTAAGTTTTATTTACTTATTCCTACTTGAAAAAAACCCTGGTCCTTAAATTAAAAGTCACCAGCAGCAAAAGAAGAAGAAAAAGGGTTTCTGACACAAACGGTGTTATTTAAATGGGCCAACATCGCCCCCTGTTGGCTAGGCTGCAAATTGGTAAGGACGTCGTTGCTAGGTGGATCAAAACCGTTTCTGATTGGCTTTTGCTTTCGAACTTAGCCAATCAGCGCTACTTTTAGAGCACGGTTCCTTCTTGTTGTGAAGCGTCTAAGAAACTCCAAGCAGCCAGCCTTGTTGAATTTAGTTAGCTTACGCATTTTCCTTTCTCGCTTTAGGGCGAACTACATTTTCGATTTAACTGTAAAGCTGTTTCATTGAAAGAATGCTTGGCAAAAGCATTAAATAACATTAACTTATATACTAAACGACGACTGTAAAACGTATTTCCAGTATGTTTAGATGCAGCTTTAGGAGGGAGAAAGACAAGGAGTTTGTAAGTTTCCCTTCTTTTATGATAAATATTGACCTTTTGTAGTTTGTCTTATTATTTTAGTACGTTTTTAAGGATTTACTTAGGGTTAATTAACAATAGTAGGAGTTCTTTGTTTTTGATCATACTGAAGCTAACTCTTGGTAATGAGTATTTAATTGATCATATGGTTGTTTTTTTTTTAACTAGAGTTTGTATAAATGGTGAGGGTTTTTTGCGCACTAGCGATTGCTCTAGCATTACATAGTAAAATTTAAGGATGAATACTGGTGTGTTTATCAGGCTCAACACTGGTCGTCAGGTGGTTATACTGTGATTCTGTAATAAATCCCTTTATCCTTTCCCTGCTGTTCATCCTGTACACCATGTGTGTTTTTTAAATGTTCCCCTCAGTTGGGTGTCATTTTATATAAACCCTCCTGAAGCGTTGTGTCTGTATATCCCTCTAACTCTTCTCTGTGTGTTGCGTAGAAGCACATAGCTCATGGTTTGATCCCTGCTGCCTCCATTGCTCCCAAACCAGCCGTACCTCGTACCCCTCCTCCTCGCAGCCCACACCCCTCACCCCAGAGACCCAGGTACCAAACACTTTCTCTTCATTGCCCATAACCTCCAACATCCTTTCCTGTTTCATGTCTCTTCTAAACGGTTTCCATTTAATCCACATTTTCATGTTTACTATGAGATTGGAGGTTATTTATCTAAATATTGATTATTTCCAACATATTTGAGGGTATGTTCTGTCTTTCTGCAGGCTGGGCTTTCTTTGTTTTTCTATCTGTTATTACAAAAAACTTTACTAAGCAAAATATGATGAAACTTTATGTAGGGATACATCACGTGTAAGGAAGAACCCATTACATTTTAGTGCGGGTCCAAGTCATTTTAGTTAAATTGTAAAGTAGAGCACTGCCTTTGGCTGATGATCTGTTCTCCTTGTGCCCTTGTTGGTCTCACAAAGGATGAGTTTATTAGTAACCGTCATCATCCAAACTCAATAAAGTCAAAAATTCAGTGTGACTTAAAATTTGCATGTTATGCTTTCCATGCATTTCTTTTACCTTTCTGTTGCTCAAAGTGTCTCATAAAGTTTGTGTTTCTTTCTACAGGTCAGCCTTGGCAGCAGCCATTTTATCATCCTCACTTACAGGACAGACATGGGCCATCCCTCCTGCCCGGCCGATGTCTTTATCCGAGCGTGGCCAATCAGCATCCTTCATATCTGAGCCAAACATCAGCGCGGCACTTTACATTAGGTAGCCATCATATGTGATATGCAACAGCATTATGTTAAAATTCGTGTCATCACCAGCGTGTCAGAACAAATTAAATTAAATTTCTCTGGCAGGAGTTTTAAAATAATACAATATAATACAATACAACTTTATTTGTATAGCACATTTAAAACCAGCGGTACACCAAAGTGCTTTACAGTAATACAATAATTTAAAGAAGGAAACATTAAGAGGGAATAAATACACAAACAGGTGGAGAGCACTAATTAGCTGCAGCGCAGTAAAAATATGTAAAAGAGAATACAAACACAACTCGACTAGGAGATTATTCAGCAATAAAATAAGAAAGTAAGTTAATATGAAAATAAACTGTTCATAAAAGTGAACTTGGGAAAAAAAACAATGTTATAAAAAGATATTTATTTTATGCTTTCAGTTTGCAGTTTATCCACCATATGCCTTATATGTTCTTGGACATATACCACTTTGGTACATTTTATTTGTTCTGAAAATAACTTTATAGCAGCCTAAAAGAATATACAGTTATACTTATTTGGTTGAGGTAACTCCACTTTGAAGTCTTCTGTTCAAGGAAAAAAAAATTGCTTTAAGCATTAAACACCTGTAGGCTGTCCAGTATAACAGTCATAGCACGCTAACATACTTGAATATAACATAATCTGTGATTTTAATAACCAGTGTTCCCAGTGTAAAAATACCAAAATGTTTGCTATGGAAAATAAATAAATAAAGAGCCTGTATTAATTTGCGCCTCTACTAAGATACATCTAATTGTCCTCTAATGTTATCTTACATGCTTAACTTCCTCAGAGACAGATGGTCAGAAGATTTGGCTAGCTGGCCACGTCTGTCCTCTCCTGACCAGTCAGAGGGGGAGTTGGAAGACAAGGAAGAAGAAGTTGTGGATGAAGAGAACAGGGAGGAACATGTCTACCACACTCTGGACCGAAGGCCGAATTGTTCACTCACTGAATCTGTCTATGCTCTGCCACTAAAAGCTAAGGTGAGGAACTGCAGAAAGAGCATGTATTGTGTGCATAAAGGTTTCTTAGACGTTGGTTGCATGCTTCTAAGACAGATCGCACAAAATACCTGTAAGGTGATTAGTGGAATTAAGAATAGAGGCTAAATGGATGGCTGTGGGTGGCTACATATTTAATAGTGGCATGTGTTACATTTAGGTGAGGCAGTTCCAAGTGTCTGTTCCAGAAGACAAGGTTATTAAACTAGACTTAGTCTTGATTCATCCTAAAATGGGAAACTTTTCAGTTCTAGAGCAGCTAATCATAATATGTCCAGTAGTGACCTCTGAGAATATTTGCAGAGAGCAAAATACGTCTGCGTAATAAAAAAAAGCTATCATCAGAGGGCTCAGATGTCGTGATTCACTATGGCAACAGGTAAAAAAAAGAGAAGAGCCTCCATTTGAACTCAGAGTAGTTATGAATATGTGTGCCAATGCAGAGGGTGACATTTATCTTTAAATAGCAAGTGATGAAAGAAATATGTAAGCTTTATTTTTTTTTAATGATTTTGGTTATTTTGTTGGTTACTCATTCACATTTTTCTAAAGATGATCAAACTTAAATCCAGCTGATATCTCTCCATATATCGCATTAATTATTTGGATATATTTGTTCATCAGTTACCTGACATCTGCCTTCATCTGTAACAGCTAAATGCAGTTGAAAATGACTGAATATGACATCATGAATCTATCAGACAAGCCACAGTTTACTTGTGAACTTGCCACTTGTTATGTGTAGCTGAAAAGAATAGCTTCAAACAGAATGTTTTTATTTTGTTTACATTTTTTCATGTGCACATTTTGCTCACCTTTCCCAGCTCTATGTTTGGAAATGTTTAAATATTTCAACATTAATTGTTGTGAAAACACATTTAGACATCTTTAAAATGTATCCAAAACCTCTCCCTTATTTCACCTTCAGAATCACTTCAGCCATTCTCACTAAGATATTTATAAATCTCTAACATGATGCCAACTATGACAGCAATTTTCAGTGAGTCTTGGCTTGTCACCATATAACAGTTGATTGGTAATTCCAATTATTTTGTGCATCCAAAGGTTCATTATAGAGGCATATTTAATGGAAGGTTGGAGTGTTGGTATACTGAATGAGTGTTATTACTCCTAAATAGGTTTTCCTTGTTTCTGTGGTATTTTGGTATTGTAATCCCAGTCCGATCCAGTGGGAGGCACAATTTTACTCAGAATCGATTCTTTGTTTCTTTCTAATGCTGTGCTGTAGACAGGTATGGTTGTCACTAAAACTATTAGCTGTGATTCAGCTCAGTAGCCATATATAAGGATATGGCTTGTAGCATGTGCAGATATCCTTTTAGTTTTTCTTTATCTGCACACAGTTAATTCTATTCTGTGGTGTGTACGGTTTATCTGTAACTTGTGTGTGAGTTCGCTTCTTAATTCCCTCGGTGGCACTATCCCAAATGTCTCGTTTTACAGATCCCTGAGAAAGGGTTATATTATGTTGTTGTTCGTCTACTTGGGTAGCTAACATGTAAAGGTCCCAGTGGTCTCTCCCTGTCAGCTATCTCTCCAAGCTATGGCAGTACCTGAATCTTTCAGTTATGACAGCCAAGTGTCAGAGTGACATAGGACATCATGCCTCTATTGTGTAATAATCTAAGGCCAACACAACTAGTATGGTGACTCATATGATATAGTAGTTTTACACAATAGGGTACCACCTCTAGATCCATAAAAACATCAGCCTGAATCCACATAAATCTACACTCTTCACTTTCTGCTTTCTTTGTGATCCAGGGGGAGAAAGAAGGTCACTGTGAGGACGTTGTGCTTGTTTCTAAATATGGGAATGCAGTATATTTTATTTTCCATCAACAATTGTGGTATCCACTGAATTTTTATCATAGTTAGGGTGTTAAAAGTAAACTCTTCCATTTTTTACTCATGCTTCTGTTTCAGTTACATGTCTTCTCTACACTGAACTGACGAATGTAATTCATTCATGTTGTTTTGTGGGCTCTTTAAAACTGTACAATTCAATAAATACACTGATAAGATATTATCGGATGCGTTTTGGCATAGACCATGATAAACTGCTCCAGGCTGCAGGGATTTATATATTTGTTTGGAAAGACCTACTATACTGACTGCCTCTTTATATTTTGCCAGTCTGTCTCCAAGTCCACTACACCCCTGCCAACTCAGACGTCTGGCAGAAGAGAGTCTTCACCAGGTACAGATTTTACACTAATGACAGATGGATTAGCGTATTTCACGAGGAAAAGAACATTGTAGTAGTAATAATAACGATAATAATAATACAAAGGAGAATGCTCATGAAAGAAATTGATCTAATTGATTTAATAGATGGCCTGTATATTGTAGAGCCCATTGAAAAAAAAATCAGACATCAGCACTGATTTCCACTTAGCTTTCTTTTAGTACGTTTTCACACATCCAACACAGTATAAATGCTTGAAAATAAAACTATGTATTTTTCTAAACATATTTGTGTATATACACTGAGTCGCCACCTGGATTTAACTAAACAAATAGGTTAATAGGTACCTACTGTACAAGCCTGTGGGGGCAATGCTATGATCTGGGGTTGCTGCAGTTCGACCAAGTTGACCAAGTTCTTCCA
>VUQR01033906.1:86798-98607 GCA_015108515.1 Hemichromis elongatus
CAGACGTCTGGCAGAAGAGAGTCTTCACCAGGTACGGATTTTACACTAATGACAGATGGATTAGCGTATTTCACGAGGAAAAGAACATTGTAGTAGTAATAATAACGATAATAATACAAAGAATGCTCATGAAAGAAATTGATCTAATTGATTTAATAGATGGCCTGTATATTGTAGAGCCCATTGAAAAAAAATCAGACAGCCACCTGGATTTAACTAAACAAATAGGTTAATAGGTACCTACTGTACAAGCCTGTGGGGGCAATGCTATGATCTGGGGTTGCTGCAGTTCGACCAAGTTGACCAAGTTCTTCCATCAATGTTTTGTTTTTTTTCCCTGATGGCACGGGCATAGTCCTAGATGACAATGCCAGGATTCATCGGGCTCAAATTTTGAAAAAATAGATCTGGGAGCATGAGACATCATTGTAACACAAAGGACTGACCAACACAGAGTCGAGACCTTAACCCCATTGAGAATCTTTGGGATGTGCTGGAGAAGGCCTTGCGCAGCGGTCAGACTCTACCATCATCAATGCACGTTCTTGGTGAAAAAGTAGTGCAACACTGGATTGAAATAAATCTTTTGACATTGCAGAAGCTTATTGAAACAACGCCGCAGCGAATGCGTGCTGTGATCAAAGCTAAAGGCGGTCCAACGAAATATTAGAGTGTGTGACTTTTTTTTTGGCCAGGCAGTGTAGGTGGCAAATAACAAACACACGTGCCCACAAATTCATTTTCAAACATTTTAGCTGATATTAAAAAAGGTGGTTGTGATCATAGATGTGAAGGACAGGTGGTAACATTGGCAGTAATCGGTCTATCAAGTAATTGGAATGACTCTAATTTTCAACAGCAAATCTGAAAACCTCTCCAACAACATATACCTAAACCTAAAGCTCTGTTGTTGCTTTTGTGTATTGTTGGTGCCCTTCCAAAATAAAGTCTAATAGAAATTCAGGACTGTTGGCTTTTGGATACTTTTCTATAAAAAGCACCAATAAAACAAATAAAGGCATGCAACCTGATATTAAAATCGTCTCCATCACATAGCAAAATTACCACTACATCACACTCTTGACTCTATGCCAGAAAAGTGCAGCTCTTATCCAACTGACATTTAGTTTCATAACAGCCATAAGGTAACCTCACATCTTTAGAGCTAAATGGAAAGCCTCATTATAATTGTTATTAGCAGTTCTACCCTCAGGCTTTTGGTGGTGGTAAATTAAAATGTGTTCCTAAAATGCTCCTGCTTTAATAACTAAAGTGCAGACATAATATCTGTCTGTTTTGCAAGGTAACACATTCAAGCTTTGTAGAAATTACACTTTTACATAACAACTGGCTGATTGGTGGTAAAATGGGATATAATAAAACCCTTAGAAATAAACACTACTCTTGGTTTTGAATTAATTTAATGAATTTGTTCACATCACACAGATTTCACTGAGGAGACCAGCGGCCAATCTCCAGAACCCGAAGAGAAGAAAATGTCTGTGAGGAAGACTCTTGAAAACCGGAAAAATTATATTCCAAGTAGGTATAAATACTGTAGTAGTCTGTTGTATGTCTGCTTGTAATTTTTACATGTAGATTTTTTAAATGAAAATTTAAATCAATGTATGTATATTAAACATTAAAGGGTCACCACACTGTTTGCCTTTCTCTTCATGTCCTGTAATCCACCCTATACAGGGTGAAGGCATAACTCCCACCATTCATAACTCCCACCATTCATACAATATCTGTAAGCTATCATGGTAATGTTAACTTTGGAAAAACAATAATATTAGAGTAAAAAAACATTCAATTGGTCAGGTGAAATAAACATGTTAGAGATATTTTAAGGTAGTTAGTTTGCACTTTCATCATAACACTGTTTGCTGGCGGATTACATTCTAGGTTACCTGCTGATTACTACTTTTCACTACTTTCTGTACTCTGTACTCAAGATGAGAACTGTTATGTAGACGGATTTTTTTCCCCATGCATTTTATGTATATATATTTAGCATAGTATTGTAGATAATGTTCTATATTTTTCTCTATTCTATTTCTTCCCTGCATCATTCTTTCTCTGCATGACGTTGATGTTTTGTAGTTGTTTTTTCATGTAACAAGATTTCCCACCTCAAATGAGAAATGCATTTCTTTTGAAATGCTGCCTGCTGCCTAGATACACAGACTTAAAGAATAGTAAAATAACTCATATAGTTACAGTATGTTACAGTTTTATGGTTTATCACTGCTGTAACAAAAAGCAACATTAAAATGGTATTTTCAATGCAGTACATACTTTCTGTTCATTTATACATTTTATTCTATTTTTAAAACAGATTTTTCTTGTCTGTTTCAGCAACACTGACCATTTTAACTGATGATCACCCCAGGCAAGCAAGCAAAGCCAAAAGCCCCAAAGACCTCCGTGAGCTTCCTCCAGAACCCAGCAGTACATACAGTGAACTTCGGAAGAAGGTAGTGAGGGACAAACGGGAGAAGAACACAAAGATGGTAGACAAAGAAAAGCTACTAGAGGAGAGACTACGGCGCATGGAACGGGAGATCAGTGACAGCAAAGCCCTCTCAAACCAGAGGTCCTCTGCAGGTAGAGTAGAGGAACCACTGGATGGATACTGTACAGAGGAACAATGTGGAACAAGAAATGAGTGAAGGGAAGTAGGGAAAGTATGTAAGAGTAAAAATAAGTAGAGTTAAGGCGGTTGGATGAATTTAAAAGTATGAAAAGAGGCAGCTGGAGATAGTGCTAAGGGTAAAAATGGCACTGATCATTGGACTCCACAGCATGTCCTCAGCATGAAGAGAAGAAGAGGGAGTAATGAAAAGAAACATGAAAGCACTTTGCTGATTTTTAGGCAGATCACATGTACTGTAGAGTCAAAACCTATATTGAGGAATGACCTGAATGGGCTTGTTACATTGTAGTGTTGCATTACTTTTGTTAGCCACTCACACCTTTTCCTGAAAGATGCAAATTCTTTTTCCTGATGTTGTAAAACATCAATGTCATGTTCTGGGCTGTGTGGCAGGCAGGAATAGGACCCAAACGCAAACTCACCGAGACAGAACTTAAACTCAAAAGAACAGCTTTATTGCTGGAATCCGATAGTACAAACAATACAAAACTAAACTGGGAGAAGCTAATAATAAAGGGCACAGGGAGACACAGGGAGAATCACACACAGCCATGAGGGAGAACGCGACACAGAACTGAGAGAGACGCGGACATAAATGCACAGAGGGTTAACGAGGGATGTGAGAGCACACGGGGAACACAGCTGACAGGGCCGGAGTAAACACAACACTGACGTACACAGACGTACACTGACGGGAGACTACCAAAGTAAAACAGGAAGTACACAGAGGCGCAGACCGGAGGTGGGGAGAGAACATGGGAGGAACACAGACATAACGGGCTGGGGAAAACATGGAACAAAACAAGAGAAACAAGGCATGGGGACTCAGATACGCTGAGGGTAACACAGGGGGAAAAGACGCGAGGGGAATTCTAATAAACTAAACAGAACAACCTAGGAACCAAAGAACAAAATACAAGAAAACTAAGAATGCTGGGTCAACATGACCCAGGACCGTGACAATCAAGCCCTTACCTTACACATTTATTTGCTTTAATTCAATGGTTTGGCATCTAGAAACTGGCTTAAAACAACTTACTACCTGGAAAATGATTTGTAACCTGATATGCTTTATTAGCAGGCAGCCAAGCAGAACTGCAGAATTTGAGGCAACATGCTCAGGAACTGGTTGATGAAAACGATGCCCTCAAATTGACAGTTCACCGTCTGAATGTGGAGCTGAGCCACTACCAGGCGCGGTTCAGACCACTGTCCAAAGAAGAGGTATAACAAGCTCAAGACATGAATATGACAAGAAAGTACTTCAGTGAAGAATAATAGACTGAGTATTAATTAACTATCGTTATTTAAAAAAAAAAATGGGTCAGTTTAAACTTTACACGAATAAGATGCGATGCAACCCTAGGGGCTTGCTTGAAAGAAATTTGAGAAATTGTATTGCGGATATTACCAATCAGCTCAGTTACAAACAGCTGTTCCTGTTAGGGAGTCATACAGAGAAAAAAATCACTAATTAGTCAGTCGGTCTCACTCCCACATTACCACATTTAACGTGAATCAGGTGTTATCCTTATCTGCTCTTAATAACTGTTTCCCCTTAGACTCATTTTCTTAGATTCTGTAGTGAATCTCATGGCTGTAAATCACTTTATTTTTAAAGCCTCATAACTGAGCTTTTAAGATACACATCCACCTTTGATCCAAAACCCTGCTGAGTGAAGTAAGGTTTTATTTTTCTCAGTCCTTCCATCTGATTTGTTGAACCAAAAGTGTTTCTTGTTACTGTCTGTGGCAGTCTCTCCGGTACAGTCTGTCCACATTATTGTAGGTTTAACGCCGCAGGAGAAAGCCAGCCTTTGGTTTTAATCATGACTACCTCATGCTGTGTTTTCACACCAGGGGATCTCCTGCTCTCATCACTACCCGTTCGCTGCCTCTGTGGCTGCATGTCTCTGCAAAGGCTCATTACTAACAAGTGAAGTGTGGCTGGAAAGAAAGAGATAAAGTAAAATGCATTTTACAGTGAAGTAATACAGTTATAAGAGATTGGATGAGTCATAATCAGTTTAATTGGTTCAGTTAAAAGGATCTGCTGTCATATTAAATTATCTATAGCGAGCCCTGAATGGGTCTCCTCTTTTTTTGCTGTGGGAGGCATTTTGCTGGTGTGTTAAAAGTCCATAAGATCAGTACAGATCAACACAAAGTTGCTCAGATTGATTATCTTTATCCTATAACGTGAGAGCTCTTTCAGCAAGACATTGCCACCATTCAAAGGGCATGAGGTAACACTCAATGATTTGGTGTGTATGACCCAAAATGAACAACTAAATTAAATTTTGGAGCATCGTGGAAACAAGTCCATCTTAGTAGAGCGACTTAGCTCTTAGTCAGGCTGTGAGAAAAGTTCTTTCAGATCTTGTGTAGTTATTGATGCTACACTAGATTCCAACACTCTATTGGCCCATTCTGATATATTTAACTTATCTATGTGAAAGACTAAACTGTAGTGATGGGATAAAGCCTAACTTTATTGTCTTTCTCTCTTTCTTTGTCACTCCTTACTCGCCCAGCACGCCAAAGTCAGTGGCTTACCAAGCACGGGGTCTCCACCTCCATGGCTGGTAAGTATGAATATATAACAGTACAGTACATTAATGGCTTGACCGTAGGCTGACCTTTTAGCAAGTTAATAATGTCACTAATTCATACATTTAGTGTCGCTGGCTAATCTAATAGGCAAGTCATTTTGTAAATTAATTTGACTGGTCAATAGATTAATATGGTGGAGTTTTTCAGTGTCCCATGACATTGAAAAAAAAAACAATGTGAAATTGCAGGTTTTTAATCTGCTGACGGTTTGGTAGCATGGTTAATCACACCCAAAGCTTACTAAAATTTGCACAGGTTAAATAAGTATATCTTAATGCCAAATTGTCCAGTGTCTGTCCACCCTAATAAGAACATAGAGCCCATTTGCACCAGGTATTGAAAATGAACTTTTCATAGCACTGATGTTGTGCCTAATTTACACGATTTCCCTTTGTCTGTTTTTTGTAGGTTGACATGAAGTATTTATCTCCTTTACTGCTGGCTTATGAAGACAGGATGAATGAGAAAGATGCCATTCTAAAAACCACTGAGGTAAAGCGTTTCATCTAAATTTGTGTGAGTTTTAATGAATCAGCTTTCATATCTTCTTTTTGGAGAATTGGTGAGGCTATTTCAGAGGCGTAGTTAGTTCAGAGGGAGTAGTTAAGTAATATTTGATGTGGCAGCTTGTATTTATAGAGGTCATCTTGTAACCGGAAGGTTGGCGGTTCGATCCCCTGCTCTGTCTGTCTCGGTTGTTGTGTCCTTGGGCAAGACACTTCACTTACTGGTGTTGGCTAGATGGCGCAATATGGCAGCCTCACTTCTGTCAGTCTGCCCCAGGGCAGCTGTGGCTACGACTGTGGCTTGCCTCCACCAGTGTGTGAATGTGAGAGTGAATGAATAGTGGAATTGTGAAGCGCTTTGAGGGTCTCGAAAAGCGCTATATAAATGCAATCCATTATTATTATTATTCCATTATTATTATGCTGTTCATGAGATGAAAACCTGCAGTAAACTCAGCAGATAGAATGCATTAGTCAAGGTGCTCCCAGGATCTTATTAGATGAGGTAAACATCTAGTCATGCAAACAACAGCTGTCAAAACAAAATCATATTTTGTTCCAATGGTAATTATTTTCTTGTTAGTGAAATATTTGGATCTTTTAAAGGTAGCTATATAATACATTAACAACACAGTATGTAGACTCTTCTGCATTTATAATGCTTACACGTGTGCATACATGCAGTTGTGCATAAATGAAAGCCATTATTTAAAAGAGAATAGTGGCTTTATGTTAATTAATTTGATGTAAAAATGCAAGTATTGTAATAAAACTTGATTCTTGCAAGAAAAAGTAAAAAGCATTCTGTTTGACATGCTGCATGAGGTTGCGAATTAACAGGTTTCTGTGTCCTGAGGCGATCCAGTTCCAGAATAAAAGGGACTTGGAACAGTTTTACAGGGGGAGGTATAACACTAACAGGACAGCTGGTGTGCTCAGTCTCACTAAAGGATGCTATCTCCCTAGAGGTTGTAGTAGATGCATTTATTCTGCACTTGAAATCATTGGTCTTTGTGCGTCAAGCACTTTGAAGCACTTTGGTCAACTCTGTTGTTTTTAAATGTGCTATACAAATAAATTTTGAACTGAATTTGTGTATTTGTCTGCTACAGGAAAACATGAAAAAGTTGCATGTTCAGTTAGAGGAAGTCATTAAAGAAAATGAGAAACTCCAGGATGAAATTACCAAGACCAGAGCGGTCAATCAGAAAGATTGGTAAGAAAAACTGTATGGCGTTGTGTATGTGGCTTGTTTCAACACTGTATGAACTTGCTTCGCCGTCATCGTTCATTCTTCTGGTCTTGTAATAAAAATTAGATGTCTCTTTTTTTTTTTGATCCATTGCTAAACATGATAGATGCAATTAAGAAAATGAAAGAAGCTAAACCTTTGTTTCCTCTTGTACACCCCTGCTGCTGCTATTCTGTCTTTTATAATCATTCTAGCATATAATGCTGCTGACACATACTGGAATTAACTCTGAGAAGTCAGATACTTGCACAGGCTTTATGTAAACTAGCAGGGATTTTAGAGTTGTTAATCTCTTAATTAATCTCTCTCTCATGTATCTCAATCTAATATATAAGAGATGTCTTGAGTACTAGGCATACATGTTGATGCTCAGTACATTTGTATATGTAGAGACTTAGTCCTTATTTCAAGTGCTGATACTAGGTGTTCACGTCATTTAAAGGCCAACCCATCTAGGCAATCATATCAACTCATGTATTTGTATTTAGCCTTATCAGTTGCTAGAATTTAATATACAAGTTGTCAATATATTTCCTCTTAGAAAAACGAACCTGTAGGAGGAGAAACGTGTACCGGTATTTTATCTTAAAAGAATTACAGAATTTATGTAAGATTTTTTTCTTGGAATGATAGCTTAATCTCTGTAAAGGTAAATGTAGCAAAACTATTTATAGTATTTTTGTGTCTGATAATTACTGTTTGTTAAATTACCAAGTTTTGTATTGTGCTGATTTAGCATTGACATAATCTCTCTCTCTCTCTCTCCTCTCCTGCTTTCTTTCTCTCTGCAGTCATCAAATTGAACAACAAGCAGTTCTGGTTTTGCAGGAGAACCAGGCTCTCATCAATCAACTCGAGGCTCAGCATGCTGAGGCCAAGGCCACTCACAGCAGACATACCACTGAAGGTATTTGGTGAAACACCGAAAGACATTAATAAAAAGACAAAAGATTAAATAAATTGTTCCAAAAGCATTTACAAGAGAAACAAGTCTTTAAAGACTAGTCTCAAGTAGTCTTTAATTTGGTGCATGAATTTCAGAATTAAGGCTGTTTTTGTTTGGATTTTTTACGCCATTTTTTTTGATGGGGATACAGAATAATACAGAATATACAGAAAAAGTCTAAATGTCTACTTTTGGTGTTGACCGTGTCCCTTCTAAGGTCGTAGATTAGGACTTTAACCCAGTTAACGTTGCTTTCAGGACTCAGTTCTACAATGCAAACTTTCATTTTTGTTGGCTGTTTGATCTATCAAACACAAAGATGCAATGTTAGACATAGGAAAAGCTACAAAAAAGCAAAAACTTTCCTTTCACAACATTAACAATGTTACAAATTGTTACCAGGAGGAGCCCCGCCCCAAGAACATACACCTCTTCATGTGTCTCAGTCGAATGTGGATGTGATCTATTGAGTAGTAATCATACGTGTTGATGCTCAGCACATTTGTATATATAGGACACTATGCTTTATGCACTGTGTGATACCATTAAATGTCATTTTGTGTTGTTTTCACGTACTGGGTGATACCTCAAGATTTTTCCATAATATTTTTGGTTTCATAATATTTACTTTCATTTCTGTTGGCCCTTTGATCCAGCCAACAAAGAAGCACAAAGAGCCATTGTTAAACGAACGGAAAAATCATTGTTTAAAAGTCTTTCACAACAAATCTTCATTTTCCATTTTGGGTGAGCCCACCTCAATAATATGTAACATAAAAATGCATTCACTCGCAGTTTCGTGGTCTTTTTGGTAAACTTGTTAAAATTATCACAGGATGTGGAAAAGATTACTCAAGAAGATTCAAGTGACATACAAGGAGAAAACATGACAATAAACTTTGAGCACTAAAGGCACCATAAACTTTTAGCCTAATGTACATTTACTGTCCTTGCTTCCTTATTTCTGTTTTGCTTTCCTTTTTATTCTGTTTAATATTCTCTTTTTTTCGTTTCTCTTTCTTGTTTTCGTAGTGACAAAAGTGTCTAAGAAACTGATGTTATTCGAAGTGGAAAACCAGCGTTTGGAAGAGGATCTGGAAGAAAGCAGGAGGGAGAAGCAGAAAAATAAGAGGGAGCTTCAAGTTCTGCAGGCCCGCCTAAAGGATACAGTCACCTGGGACGAACACTGCACCATTGCTGGAAAACTCAGAAGGTACCCTTCCAATCTCACGTTATTAAACAAAAATGAATTCTTAAGTATTAAAGCTGCTCCGATGTTTTAAAGAGAATACAAGAAACTGTAGACCGAACAATTTATATTCCCTGTCATGTACTGTGTGCGGAAGGCAGGAATGGTGGACCCAAAGTGCAGACTCCAGGAGGGGAAAAAATGCACTCAGAGCACGCAAACCTGAATACACTGACATAAGACACTGACTTTCAAAGTAAAATGGGAAACTCAACACACATGCAGCGACACAGACTCAGAGGCACCGGCTTTACACAGAAACCTGACTGAAATGGAACAGAGGGAGTACAGAACCAAAACCTTACAACTAGCAAATCTTAACAGAATACATAACCAGAATAATCAAGAACATAAGATAATATTAGTGCACACAAAAGACTGAGTCATCAGACCCAGGACCATGATATTCCCAAACATTGACCATTCTTCCTGTATGTTGGGTTAGGGTGTGGAGAAGCTTTATTTATTATTATTTCAGTTGATTTGTAGCATGGATAAGTAGAGCAAAACAAGAACTACAACAATAGAAAAGTCAATGAGGTTCAATGAATAAATGTACACGGTCAGACATCATCATAGCCCATGAAAGTAAATTGCATAAGAATGAAATTAACAGCATTATTAAATTTAAAATAAATATCAGTAGGCTGTATGTTAGAGCTTTAATTGCAGATGGTGACACGTGTTGTGACATAATTCTATGAACTCTTCTCTTCACTCTCAGACAACTGGAGCAGCAGGAGAGCAGAAGTAAGAGTGAAATGGACAAACTGCTTCTGAGAGTATCTAACCTTCAGGAGGAGAACAGGATTCTAGCTTTGGACAAAGCCCAGCTAACTGCAAAAACAAGGGAAATGGAAGCTGAGCTGGAGCTCTCCAGGCAAGCTAACAGGTAGTAAATATCCAGTGTTCTTTGTTTGCTGTTATCACACAGACGAAACCTGGTACACAGCAGTGACACAGTTCTTGGAAGGTTTTCAGCAATTCTTGAGCCATTAAAACAAAACAATGCTATGATTACTATAACAGCATGCAGAAACAATTCCATTTTTAATATTTTAAAATGCTTTTGTGCAAAAAATATGCAGAATCTGGATCTGTTGAGAAAAAAACATGCCATGAAAACTAGTACATGGATGTGAAGTAGGAGTAAAATCAATGTAAACTATTTATTATTCATAACTGGAGCAGCTTGCTTTTGGTATCATTAAAAAAAGCTTATGATAACTTGAAATTTAAGCAGCCTGATAGTGTGCTTGACTTCTGCACTTCCATTGAGCTCTGTGTTGAGATAAAAAAAAAAAAAGAAGCAATTTAATAAGTGCGATGCACATGACTTTCACCTGGGAAAACGTGGTTCATATCCTATGTGAGAATTGGTGCCAGCAAGCTCGTCTGATGGGGGACAGGAGAGCTTTCAATGTTCATATAATGACTTTTTTTTTTTCTTTTCTAGATTTTTCTAGTTTTGCCCAACTTGAACCTATCCACCCAGAATAAAGTGCCATCTGTTTAGTTTATCAACTAGATGTGAAATTCAGTTTCTCTTTACATTTACAACTGAAATGTAAAGAGAAGAAAACTATGAAAAGCTGTAGTGCTTTTCTGTGATCTTATTTTCTTGACATAAGCTGAAGTATGTACCTTAAAAAAAAAAAGAAGGCACTAGACAGTTTACTGCAGATTAGGCTTTTTTTTCAACTGTAGGGATTGCAGCTGGACTAATACATTCTGGTCTGGAGCCTTCCTCTCCCAGTAGATTTGTGCTGAGATTAATGTGAAGTCATTCAATATGAAGTGTGAAGTTTGTCAAAAGGTGTTTAATAACCAACATTTCCCCCCACTTTGTGCAGATGGCGCGATCTCAAGTATCATCCAGCTAACCCATTGTCCTTTTTCTTATTCAACCCTTCCATCTGCTGCTTTCCCTTTTCTTAACCCCTGCTCCGTTTTCTTTACCACGTTTTCCCCAAACCTCCCTTTCCCGCTCCATTTTCGGGCCTCTGTATTTTCTCTTTCCTCTCTTCCCTTTTTTCTTCTCTGTGTTTTTGGTCCTCTTTTAATACTCTTTAATCCATTCCCTTCCTCACTCGCCTATCTTTCCATCAATTAGGAAGGCTGAAAGAAGAATGAGTATGTTGAAGCAACAAAAGGAAGAGTGTGTGTTGAAGGAGGAAAAGACACGGCACTACCTGGGAGCTGTCATTTCTGTGGCAGAACACATTTCCCAGGAGAGAGACCGACTATTACACATGGTACTACTCATGCTACTGTAAAAAGATTTTGTACCTCATCTGGCACTCAATAGATGCACAAACATCAGGGGCTTGAAACTTTTCTTTGTTTAGTATTGTCGAACAATACTAAATATTAATTATTAATTCATTCACTTACTAATTAAGATGTTTGTAGTAATGCCTACTTAGGTTGCTGTTTAAAGACAATTGAAAAAAAAGGACAACAAAATTGAGTAGTAGGATTTTCAAAATAGGCACCCAAAATCTGCGAGCAGATGCAAATCAGACCGGCCACCCCTGAAAATTTGCTGCCCCCCCCCTCCCCCCAGTGGCCCTCTCTGGCAAGA
>VUQR01033906.1:100922-117296 GCA_015108515.1 Hemichromis elongatus
ATTTTGTTGTCAGTTGACTTATAATCATAGATGAATTCAAATTAATTAAACTTTAAATTAAACTATTATGCCATGAAATTTCATCTCTCATGTATAGTATTGCACTTGTATGTAGATGGCAGCACCAGACACATGCATGAGCATAGGCAACTGTAAACTAGAATGCAGAGCCTCTTTCCTTCTTGTTCATTATTTGGCAAAACAACAGTGATCCCACCCGTTCCTACAGAAATAAAATGGAGCCTATTATAGTAAATCACCATGGTAGCCTTTTCTGCAGAAAAATCATGTGGTTGACAGTTGTTGTGCACCATCAGTTACTGTACAGTTGTCTATTCTTCTTTTGTAATTGTTTACTATGACAAAAAAAAAGAAGCATGACACTAACATTAGTGCCTTGCTCAGGGGCCGGTGATATGTGTGTTATTTGAGCAGCTCTTGTCACTCAAAGCAGAACAGGGGAAAACATCTCAGTGGGTCTAACAATTTTATTAACGTCTCTATAGCAACAGCTCATAGAGAGAGAGAGAGAGAGAGAGAGAGAGAGAGAGAGACAGAGAAGTGTATGTGTGTGTTCGTGTGTGAATGTGAATCACATAGGTGGTGAACAGACCATAAAAAAGGAGAGCTGTACATGTTGTGGTAACAGCATTTTCCCCTCTTTTCCTGATAGTAAAACAAAAAAAATTATCTGACATAAAGGGGGAATGGTTTGTAGGGCTTTCACAAAAGCATTATAGCTTAGGTATTGTCTTCAACACATAGATGGATTTTAAAATTAAATAAAAACTAAGGTAAAGTCTTGATAGAGTATCAACACTTACTGTTGCAAGAATAGCCCTAAAACACATAAACTCTGCTTGATGGATGGATGGATGGATGGATGGATGGATGGATGGATGGATGGATCTGCTTAAACATTATTCCTTTAAAATGTTTTGATAATGGTAAAGAAAGGTTTCTAACATCAACAAAACTTTAAACCCAAACCATCCCAACAAAATGTGCCCACCTCACTACAAACCACCATCTCTTTTAGTGTATAGTTAAAGGTCTTGATTTTTACCTTGTATTCGTCACACATCATGTTGTTGTAAGCCAACCATAACATAATATGGCCGTCATGTGCATAGTGTACATAGTGGTATATAAAGAAGACATACACATAATTTAATTAAGCTGAATTTATAGATTAATTAAAGATGTCACTGAGTGTTTACATTCTCTCATTAGCTCTGTGAGTCACAGCTGTGGTGCATTTCTGTAACCTGTCCTGTTCTCCCTTCTTTAACAAATGCCAGAATTGTACCGGAAAAAACATACAAACCCATTTCTGACTGGTGTATCCTAGTTCACATTTTTGAGGACATTTAATCCAGCTACTGCAGATAAATACCCCAGTGTTGTCTTTTTTTGTTTCTCAGCTAATTGGTGTTTAAAGTATTGAGGGTTTACTTAAGCAAAATATGATGCAATGGTAGGTTAACATCAGTGGCTGCGGTTTTTACTCATTTCCATTCATAACAGGACTGCATACCCGTTATTGTTCTTGTTGGTACAGCACTACTTACATCTTTCTTTTATTTTTCAAAAGCCTCAATTGTGGAGAAATTAAATAATAGAAATAATTGGTGTGAGCTTAGCCTGTTACAGTAAATAATGCACCATCACAAATAGCCAGTTACTCAATTTCACAATATAAAATATGATGATTGAAAGGAAGGTGGTAGGGAAATACATACTCTAAAAGTATGTTAAGAAAAATATTATGTTTCTGTTATATTTTAACTGAAACAGCAATTATGATAATTTGTTTGTTAACACGTACATGCATCTGTAGTGTTTCACAGAACAAAATGCATTGATTGCTCACTTTCAGGTGTACAGCAGTTAGTTATTAGTTAGTTAGGTTAGTTAAGTTATGCGAGTAATGATTGTCAGATGTTTCCTTTTTTGCATTTTTTTCATTTGTAGCGCACAGAAGTTTAATAGCTGTCCAGACTTTTTTTTTTCCCCTCAGGCTTTTTTTCCAGTTGAAAATGCTTTTAGTGACTCAATGGGGCCTACACATAAAGACCACGAAAACTGTCTAGGACAAAAAAAGACACCTCATTGATAAGGAGGAATAACAGCCACTGGGAATGATAGCAGAGGAAATTGATCTATTTAGCACAGCATTGTGGAAAATTTATAAAGTACCACAAGTGAACACAGGGCAGATCCTTCTACAGAGAAAAACTGCAGCTGATAACAGACAAATCCTGAGAGCTGTAGAAAAAAAAACCCCTTAAGCATCACGGATATCACCACCAGTTTGAGAGTGGATAGCATCACAATCTGCAGCTCAAAGAAGACTTACTGTAGTGAAATTACAGAGATTCGTAGCTCTTATATACCAAGGCTAGATTGGAATTATGCATGTTTGGAGCAAATGTTTAATGAACTAATGAAACCACAATATCTCAAAGTGGAAGTGAAATAAAGACTGAAGACTACATGTGATTCAAACCAATAAATATGAAGGAACTAATAAAATATTATAGGCATGTTCTTGTGGTGGTAACAGGGATTTGTAACAAGCTGAACTCAGTTTTGCTTAGTATTAATTTGATCTCTTTATAAGCTTATTGGTGAAGTCCTCCAGGACAGTCCCAGTTTCTCCCGTGGACCTTTGGGAAAATTGCCCATCCCTGCTATAACAGAATCCTTTCAGAAGTATACATAAACATTTAGTTTGGCTATGCATGAAGCAATCCCCCGTCTCATTTAACAGGCCTTTTAAAACATACAGTGACCCTAAGCACATTGCCTGTGCAGCCAGAGCTTTATCAGTGACAGCCAAGCAGTCACCAGATTTAAAGCCTGTTGAGCCTTTTTTTCTAGCTGAAAAGAAGATTGAAGGAAGAAATCCCCAGTAACAAAGATCAGCTGAAGGCTGCTGATTTGAAGCACCAAAGATGATAATAAAGCTTTTGTCATGTCACTGGTCTGCAGACTGCGTAATTCTTCAAAGAGCTATGAAGATTTATTATTTCTGAAAAGAGATAAAATTAGAAAAAGCATCTGCATATGAAAAGCATGAAATAAGCTAGTTTATACCAGATTCATATTTGGGTTTCAAATTCAGTTTAAACAGCAAAAAGTTTTTATTTTCGTTAATTAAAAATCAAAAAAATCAAATGAGTTAATAGAATAATAAATGATAGTCTGTTAAATTCAGTTAAAAAAAAAAAAATTGGTAAAAAAACAACTAATGTTAAAATGACCAGATAAATCGAACCTTTGAAGTTGTCTAGGTCAAATGATAACAGGATTTGGTGCACATAAACAACTCATAAGTTTTTAGAATTGGAAAACATTGTGGGCAAATCTGGGCAAACATTTATATCAGTAGAAAAGTATATAAAAACAGCAAAAGGGAAGTAAGTTTTTCCACTCTTTGTGAGAATGAATGAAGTTTATCCTCAGGAAGGATTAGATCTGATGTGAGTGTTGAGTACCAGGCGGTATCGAAACTTTAGTACCTGACCTCAGCCCAGGCAACTCTGCATTATGTTGTCACATAAAACCTCAACATGACTTAATGGAGTTCACTCTTCAGAAGGAAGAGTCCACAAAAAGGCCTCTTTTTCAATGAAAGCCATCAAAAGGGAATGTTATTCCTGTCCCCTTATATTCATACCCGCTAAAGTCCTGTTTGTTCTTTCTCTCACTGCAGCTTATGTGGACTTGCTCTAAAAGCTCAGTTATTAAATGGGTGATAACTGATTGAGATCAGAGGTTTTCTATCACAAGTTCGGTTTTAATACAAACCTGAAATACTAGCAGATGCTAACAGTTGCTTTCTTGTTAATGAACAGCTCTTGCTCTTGGTGATTACTGTCAGCCTGCAGTGATTGTAATATGTGTTGCCACCTAATGAGTTGAAAAAATAGGGATTGTGCATTAAGTGTGTGCTATAAAGAGAAACAGATTGTGACTACATTATTCATATGTAATTAAAATTCATGCCCCTCAATCTCCTGGATACACCTGAAAATGTTAAATATTTTAGTGAGCGCATGTATAAATATAGCCAGGTCACAGGTTTGACCCATTCTGCTGCTTGACGTCAGTGTGGAATGATTTTTTTTCCACTTTAATGTTCTCCTCCACTCTTTAATATTCTCCTCCAGTTTTTCCCCTCGTCACATTTATATGAACATTTACAGAAGTGACTACTTTAAATAATAGGATCACATAGGATATTTATTTGTTCTACACTCTTGGTGTGTTGACCTTTGACCCTCGTCCTTCTTTGTGCTTACTGTTCTAGAATGGCCTGAGTGAATCAATTTGGCTAATTGTGTTTGACAGCTGAAAACCAGAAACCACCGACTATGCTAATTAGTACCATTTTCAAAGCAAGAGAAGTGGTTGCTAAGGAAAATAATGACAGCGAGCTCATTGAATTACCCACACAGAGATTTGTCATACTCAAGGCTGTCCTATATTTGGACCGATTTGGTATTTGTCTTTTCAGATGTAAGGAAGGAGACTGTGTTTTTTTTTTTAATGAAAGCTGTCACTCAACTCAGGAAGATGAAAGTCAGGGTCCTTTAGATGCTGTATTGTACAACAAGCAGGACAAACACTTGACTGACACAAAGTCTTTGTACCAGATTTTACCAAATAGAGCAAAAATAATAACTCTGTTCCTCTTTTCTGACCTGCTGCTGGTATCTGTCATCACTAATATCTCTTTTAAATTTGAGCCCTTCATTTAAGAATCGTTTCTTCTTCTTATGTCTGTTCAGATAATTGTTCGTCATTGAGTCTAAGCTCATTGTGGCTTATTTACTGTGTATCTTTGGTGAAAATAGTATTGCACAATAATATGCCACTAAAAAATGAAAGATCTTTGTCAAAGTAGAAATCTATAATTCTCAGTTGCCATTATTCAAAGAGAATGAAATTGTTATCTTTTTTTCTTATCCTCACACCTGGCAGTAATATTGAGTCCTTGTTCTCATCAAGCTTTGGAAGGTTTGGAGATAATCATGTCAAAATTGAGTTTAGAGTCTGTACAAATCATCTAAAGATTAAAAATCCCACCTCTAGGAACACAACTGTGTTTTATGAAATCACATGTAAGCTCTTGCCTTTTTGATTTTATTGGTTTGACAGCATCTTGTCTCTCTAGCTTGAAAAGACTAACTGTGAAAAAAATATCAGAAATATAAGATAGGAGGTAGCAGGAGGGAAAATATGCACACGAGCAACCTATAGAAGAAAATAGTTCCATTTATTTCATATCCTAGTAGCATCTGTACTCGGTAGCATAGTGCTAAGCTGCTGTCACTATATCATAAGCAGGAATACAGGAAATCATAATAGATAAAATGTACAGCAACAGATAGAGCAGTTGACAAAGGAAATCCAAGAAATCAAAACATAGAGCCCAAATGACAGAAAATCGTCAGGACATACAGAAACAGAGAAAGAGTTTCTCACTTAAATCAATTGTAAATGCTACATCTGCGTTTTGATGAAATATATCGTTGCCCGACTTCAGTCACTGGATATGTGAAAAATAATAGTTCTAGGCCCCTCAGTTATCAACATTTTAACAGAAAAGGCTCTAAATGTTCTCTGAAGAGTAAAATAGAGCCTACTTTTGAATTCAGCTAAGGTTTACTATACTCTCCTGCTTGTGAACTTTGTTAGATTTACTTTGATTTACAGAATAAAATGCCCCTATAAAGCAAATAAATGTTAAAACTTTTTTAACTGGTTCTGGAAATGTCAGGCACTGCTGGATACAATTAAACGTGTCTCAGAAGAGAAATTTCTGCTACAACAAAACACAGCTTTAAGGGAAATTTCTTTCTGCAACACAAAGGGAAAGGCTTGATCAAAAATAGTGTTTAAATATATGGTGTGAAGCACAGTAGAATTCTGGGCTTTTTTCTTTTCCTTTTTCTAAAACTAAATTAAAACATAATTTGTTGTGTCAGTATTTCCAGGTGGTACATGTAAGAAGAGCATGTTTTTTTAAACATGCAACAGACAATTAAGACAGCTGTTGCAAAAACATGTGCAAATTTGGCTTCTACCTTGACACTCCCCTTAGCATAAATAGTATCTTTGAGCAAAACAAGCTCATTACCTCGACCAAAAAATCAAGAACAGCAGAGTTGCTAAAGCCAAAGGACAAACTGAATGGAGGGTGTGTTGTTTGATAGGAAGTATCAAAAAACCTGAGGTATGAGCCTAGTTTATACCTCACATGCACTGTTTCCTTGCACAGTAGCCTGAATGTAGTGAAAAGTAGAGGTGCAGAAACGCATACTCACTAACAGCAAGAACCTCGTCACACCTCTGCCCGTGTGCTACCTGTGTAACAGATAAATTATGGCCGAGTCACAGGTTTTCATTGGTGTTTTGTATTTTGTCATTGCAAAAAAAAACATGCTTTGCATGCAGACAGTTTTTTCGAAAGTGAAGAAAGCTGAAAAGTCGAGCCAGATGGATAACATATAGAAAATGTCAGGTCACTGTGTTCGCAGTTCTCCCACTATGACCTGTCATTCACACTCACTTTGAGGAACAGTGTTTCAAGTAGGATATTAAACCGTTGTAACAAAAATGCACGATCAGCAGGCACATCAGCAGACTAGTTTGTAATCAACCATAAATAACCACCGACCTAAATCACACCCAATATTTTTTTTCTTTTTGTTGTTGGCAGCTGTCAATTGCATTAATTAAACCGAGTTTGAAAAACCATTCTTGTAAACCGATAAAATGCTTTGAAAACTGTATTCACATTTCATATCAGTTGCCAAATTTCCCAAATTTAATTTAAAAAGGTTTGCCCCCCCGGATTTTTGTACATGAACAATGTTGATAATTGAGGGCACAGGACTCTTGTCAGTGCTGTTATTATGCAAGTCAAGGATTAAAGGTTTGTTGTCAAACGCTATATTAGACTAGGTCAACACACAACACATAACAAATAAAGGTCACAGAAATACATCACAGAAAAGTCGGTATAGGCTGCTGACAGACCATGCCAGTGGCTCTGCTTCTCTTGACCAAGCTGGTGTCTCAGTTGAAGCAGTACGTTTAACAAAAAGCACAGCACATCACTGAAAACTGTCTTATTTTGTCTCACTGGCCTTTTATTTGCATGAAGGTAACTGACTGCTCAGTTTGTTATGCCTGTGCAGGAGAGGATATCATCGTTACCTGGAGGCCTGACTTTTTCCTATCCTAGAACAACCAGTTTTTTTTAGGATCCCATCATCCTCTGGAAGTGCAGTCACACATGCCTTGACAGAGGCACTGGCAGAATCCATAGACCAGGCAAACTGTCAGGCTTGATGGCACTAAGCTGACACATACAATGCCCAGAGTCACTCTCTGAATCACCAGCAAGTAGATTCCAAGAGGAAGTGAGCCAAAGTATAAGAAACCCAGAAGCCAGACCAGGATGCGTGGGACATGATTACAGAACTTGGACAAGGCATCCTGATCTGCTGGCCCATTAGAGCCTATAGATACCGAGTCCAGGCTTTGCTCAGCATAGACATCTGAGCTGCCATTTTGGCTTGGAGAGTGTTGTGAGTCCCTCTGCACCTCCATTATAGTGATTACCAGGCAGTTGGATGAGTCATGAGATGGGCTGGAGGAGGAGAAACTCTTTGGAGTCAAGACCACCTCCCTGTTTTGGTCGGAGTTCCAGGATTTGTCCCGCATCACCAAGTGGGACATGATGTTAACATCATCGGGCAGGGCTGAAATCTCCTGCTCAGTGATCTCAGTTTGGTGTCGGCAAAAGGGGCAGGAGATGCAGCCTGCACTGTCAGCAATATCCAAGATTTTAATGAGACATCGGGCGCAGACCCGGTGAAGGCAGTCCAGGATTTTAGGCTTCCGGTGGTGGACATTGTAACGCTGATAACAGATTTTACACTCTAACTCCTCTGGAGGAGGACTGTCCTTCTCCTCAAACTCAGTCTGAGGACAGCTCATCTTCAAGTCATGTTCTAGGGAAACAAATAGAGACAGGGTGAAACAAAAACAGAACATCACATGTGACTGTAACTAGTATGCAAAGGAAGTCATTTGGATTTAGAAGGGGGAAAAAAACAGAGCATATTTGTCATTACAGTGTCTTGCATCTCTCTGCCCAGGAGGAAAAGGTCAAAGCTCCTCTCTGGCTGCTTTGACTCTGTGTACCTTCTGGCGATGAAAGATTTATGATTTGGGAGTTGAATCAGGGTATTATACCAGTGCCCTTTGGTGGCAAAGTAAGAGCCAGTAGTGCTATTGATAATCAGGGAGAGACGTTACAGGGAGCTGCTTCCTGAATAGTTTTCATTCATTCATTATCTTAGTGTAGTGTTGATGCAGTTCTTAAAATAAATGACCAGACCTTGAATCAAAGGTTTGATTGTTGCTTGAATGAGGTTTTTATTATGTATTTATTTATTATCCATTGGATTATATAAAGTCCTTTTTAGCATTTAAGTTGGTAAGTTAGGACATGGGATGGTAGAGCATTGTCATTATTGAAAGACTCTCATTGTGATCCCTGAACAAACTGATTTCTTTTATTGGGCATTAAATGTGTTTGCAGAGTCACTCATCAGGGCTGTTTATTGAGCACAGGGTCATGGTGGGGATGATGCCTATTACAGCTCTCATAGGGAGAGGTATAGGCTACACCAGGCCACCAGTTCATCACAGTGCTTCCAGAGGGAGACAGACAGTCACACAATCACCCTCATATTCAGCCAGTTCAGAATTACTAAAGACATGTGTGTTACCTAACATACTTGTCTTTAGACTGTGGGAGAAAACTACAGCACCCGCAGGAGACCCACACAGGCACATGGAAAACAAACAGAATGGCACAGCCAACCATGAACAAAAACCAGCAAGTTATTCATGACTTGAATTTATTCTTTTACTGAACATAATGACCATCAGTGGCTAATTTTTTAACCAGTCTAACTATACATCAGGATGTTTGCAGTTACCTAAAGATGCTTCATTACTGTCATACTAGACAGAAGTTCTACAGTCTCACAATTTTCATTTCCACAAAAATTTAACAGCAGGTGTAGGTGTATTAGTCATAATTGTCATGTACCTAAAAATATTCCCTCTGAAGACATATGAGGAAGGCTTGAGACACCGCACTACATGGGCTCCAGACCTTTATTTAGGAGGATCCCTCTTTGTAGCTGCATACTCCACTGTTGCTATTCCTGATGTTACGAGATACTCCCTAGTCAGGGTTCAGAATATTCGTAAACAATTTTAATTTTAAATTAAAATCTGGGACTTTCCAACGAAATTGGTAACTCATTTTTAAACATCCATCCGGCCCGCTTTTCCAAAGGAAAAAGGGTTGCAACATTGTGGAAAATATAGGTGAAAAATAACACCCTGATTTGCAAATCAGTCAGACCTTGTATTTAATTCTTTATAATAGTAAGATGTCCAATACTGAAGCTTAGATTTTTTTTTTATGTGTATACTCATAATTTGGGGAGCTTTTAATGATTTCAAGAACAGAGACTTTTGCTCTTGTTTACATTATCCACACCATTCAAACCTTTTCTGGAAATGGATTGTAAGCCCTGAAAAAAATGCAAACATAGCATTAAAAGGAACTCACTGACCATTGCTCTGGATGGTAATTCAGCATATAGTGATGGAAATGATACCAAAGGACTGTTGTAATCTAACTCCACAGACATTCAGCTGTGATACAAAAACTACTGAACATCAGTTCCAGTTGTTACTGTCACATTTGGTTTCGCATATTACAAAATACATTTGAGTAGTGATGAGGTTTCTGGTAACTCATCTATATAAAAATATCATAGTATGGATAAAATACCAGTTGAAGAAGTTATTTTATCCATACTCTTGTATACGTTCTGTTTATTAAAACTAGATGAGGTAGGAAATTCTCAATATCAGAGATGGGATTTTTTTTATAGGTTTCCCTTGCTTCTGCAGATTTAGAACAGCATTATTCTTTTATGCTCTCTTCTCTTGAAATTTAGCCTCGAGAAGAAGATGAAGTATGAAACTCAGGTTTCTTCAGATACAGAAATAATCAGTAGCTCTTTTAAACGTCTAATTTTCCATTTTTTCAATTTTCCTGTCATATCTGGATATGCCTGCATTGCACTGCTTGTGTGTGCGTGTGTGTGTGCGCGCAGAAGTCCACAGTTTAGCAGTTTAGGTTGGTTTCTCTGTCAGTTCTACCAAGAGCAACTGACAGCAAAGGGGCTAACGAGCAGATACTGTGTCTGCAGCCAAATCAACACATTTAATACTAATACTTAATACTGTGCATAAACTCATGCACTCACGATGTTATGTCAAATAATATGTAAAGATGTTGTTTTTAGTTAGCTCTATGCTATGACAAATAGTGCTCAGCTAGTAGATTTAAGGTTTTGGTAATATTTCTCTTGCCTCTTGCACACAAGAATAAAGTGGTTTTTATGAGGCTACTTGGTGTGGGGAAAAAAACATGTATTCTCTTACAAAATCAAGCTTCTTGGTACGGGGATTTGTGCCACAGCCACACAACTTAAATGCCATGTTGAGGTCAGACACAGTTGCTGTATAAGGTGCAGTAACACATTTACATATTTTAGAAAAGTGCTTGAGACTGTCCTCTGGGGCATCACTTCTGATCCATGATTGTAGGTATTTGTCCTTGAGGGGCACTCCATTACACAAATCACGCTGTGTTTCTTACATTCTGTGTTTTTCGCACAGCATCTTCTTGGAGCCTGTATAATGGCAACATTTCCGTAAAGATAATTGATGATGAATTTTAATACACAGTTTGTTCTTAACCTATGAGCTACGGTGAGTGACATGCATAAACTCAAAGACATGGTAAAGCTGGTTACTCAACATGCTTATATGTACTGGAAGAATAACTGTGGAAAAAACGCTAACCTGAATATCCTGAAATTTTCCAAAGTGTGTGTGTGTGAAACTTGATTAGGTACCAACTGATCAATGGGATGTAATCAATTTAATCAGTACTGTTTCATCATAATTCAGCATAAAATATGTGTAGCTTTCTCTAAATGTGGCAGTTACCACAGGAAACAACAGTGTCTGGAGATGATAGTGCAGTCTTTGTTCAGCTCTAAGTTTATCTAGTTCAATTCAAATTAAATCAGTGAGGTTTAGAAAGGTTACGAAAGGTTTAGTAAAATCTCAGAAATTGCTTTTGAGAGCCATAGCACAGTTCATTCCTCTTGATACGGTTTACTTTACTTCTGTATGTGCACATTAACAGGTCCCCCTCCCATCATGAAAATGCTATATAAAGAAAGGACAGTCTTTCACTCATGACCATGAAATATAGATTGAATAGGTGGATTTTGCACTGGCAATTGCCCAATAGTACTCCCTGTGACTTATTGACTGTTAAATATTTAAGTCTGTCTGTTTAGTTAAAAAGCTTCTGAAACATGTCAGAAAGACGGAGAAGCTCTTGCTAGATCAATCATGTAAGCAGAACTGCCTGGGTTTCCCCAAAATTTCCACACAAGAAAAGGTTGCAAAGAGGGGGATCGGCGCTCTAACTCGTGAAAGAGCCCACTTATGTTTGCAAAAAAAAATTTGAAAGTTGGGGTTGCAATTTTTTAAGCATCCTAGACAGCATACATTCTAAACAAACTTTCACCATATTCCCCAGAAAGCATGTATTACTAAGACCTAACAGACCATTAACGGTCATTAACCTTTTGCAATGCTTGAAACACTGCAAACAACGATATTGTTCACATCAGAATTTATTCTATTGCAATTCTTGTACTACTTTAGTACTTTTAATGGCAAATTAACACTACTCAAATTAACACTACTCAAATTAACACTACTCATTATGCACTGTCATTATGCATAACTTGCTGTTTACTGCCAGGAATTTGTATCCACTTTGGAGATTTACTTTAGGTCACACTTTCAAATCCACCATATAAACTTACAGCCACCATAATATGTATGTTAAACACTTACAAAAAAAAAAAGCTTTTGTTGCTCGAGCTGTGGTTTAATTGAAATAATTTGCTGAGTGTGTTGTTGTGAGGTTCCTGGTCTGTAAGGAGAATATCCGTACTCTATGTGCTAAGCTATTAATCACCACAGCCTTCATCACCATCTTGCGCTCTGCAATATTGCGTATCTCATCACTTTGCAGTCCAACCAGATGAAATATCCAGAGTTTTCTACCCTGGTCCAGGCACCTGCCAGGTTTTTTATTTCCTTTCCGTATGTTCTGTCAGATTCTCTTTTTTTTCCAAATGTATTGTTTTCAACTAATATAAGACAGGGTATGCGCGTGTTATTGCATTTAGTTTAAGCTGAATTATGACCCTAGTTGGTGAGATTAGGCTTGTCTCTGTTTTTACAGAAACAGGGCAAACATCTTTTTGTAGTCCATGCACAAAGCATGTCTTCTGATACATGCTGCAAATACAGAAACACTGCCGGCTAAAGTCAGCTAGTGTTTTTCATATGGTGAAAATGCTACTGTGATATGTCTCCTACTGAGAAACTGCTTCACAATGTGGATGCTGTTGCAAATTTATCAAGCAGGTGAGGTTGTTAGTTATTAATAGTCACTGCGGACAGAGCGACGATAAAAAAAAAAAATAGGAACTTCCTTTTGGATAAGATTAGTTACTTGAGGTTAGATAGTGGGACAAATTAGTGGTCATATTGAAGCGATTCAAAAAAAAAAGAAAAAGTTTAATCTTCTTTTTAGCAATAGTGTTACTCTAAAACAAATAAACCACTCTTGCCTACTGTAGCAGTTCAATTTCACGAGTAGTGACTAAATATAGAAAAATCACACCTTAGTCATTGTGAATGAGTCGTTAATTCACTGGGATCTGATTACACTTTACTGTGGAGAGTCACTCTTTTTGTTTTAGAATTTTGAGACACTGTAAATAGTGTTTTAATAATTAGTGAGACTACTGTTTACCCAGAAACATACTTTGATATGTCCCTGAGGAAGGTATTGTAGTCCAGGTTACTAACCATGTCATAAACATTTATTATTTAATGTGTAATTCAAGAGAAAGTGTAACATGTGAGAGAAAGTAACCTGTGGAAAAGTTAAATTCTAAGATACACATTCAATATAATCCTGGGTACTTTTGATATATTTTTGCATATTGTGACTGTCATTGAGGACCTTATATATTGCCTAAAGTAAACAAATGTAGTCATATGGGTGTCAAGCATTTGTGGGCTTCATTTTACTAATATATAGACTGTTGAATGGGTATACCTGCCCTACAACCCTCAGAATTCATTTAACCAAAGACGAAGCCTTTAACACACACTGGTTAAAAGATGTAACTGATAATGGGAATGAAGGATAGTGAATGAGCAACAAAAGCATGATTCAGGTTAAGGAAAATATTAACAGTTCAAATGAAAATGACTTCATATGCTGCCAGAAAATAGTCTTTATCCTTCACATGTACATCAACAGGCACTGGGATTATTAACACTGAAGTCGTCTTCGCATTTAAGCATCTGCTGGACTAGTTCCGGTGTGTGAGCCAGTTTACTGTTCTGGTAATTAGGCCCTTATTGAATTAGATGGTAATTTCACACATGAAATTACAGCCATTTTGGTTTACCAAGAAAAATGCTAGAATCAGTCACTTCAGCATGAGACCCATAACAACACGCACACTATAGCCTCTTTCGTCTCTTTGTTTGTGCAGAGAAAGGATGCGGTGTTTTTTTTCCAATATTAAATTTTTTTGTCTTCAATTTCCTCAACAAAATGTTCTTATAACCTTGATCAACACGCCTGCCTTTGCATCCTGCATTCATGGTGTGTAGTGACTCATACTGAGATTTCACACAAGCCAGTAACAAGTCCATCTTTTTAATAGCAAAAACTGCTTTGAGCAACACGTTTCATCTCATAATGGAAAAGACTTTAATCAGCAAGATAAAAGCAAAGTCTAAGCTGTGTTATCGCAACTACAGACATCTTTCCAACACTGAGCTCCAGACGCTTTGACCGACGCCTTCACACCCAGAGTTATGCAGGTCAATACTTTGCATAGATCCTGACAAAACCAGATCAAACGCAGTTTACCTGCATTTATAGCACAAGATACAGGGAAAAACTCTATATAGTTCTGGTGTTTTTTTGTAAGATTTAATTGTCCTAAAAATACCATTTGCATTTGTTTTTTACCGGCAGGTACTTCTTGGTTACCAGTTAGGGTTTTAATTAATGTACAGTCGGACTTTGTCCAGTTTCATTGAAGACATCAGAAATTGCCTTAGGTTTTTTTGTGATAATTTAAAACATTCTGTAATATATGTAGCAAGATTTTTATAAACAGACTTGCAAGATGTGCAAGATATCCTGCTAAAAAGACCTTAAAGTATGTTGCTTTCTTAAAGTCTGCTGCTGGATACACATAGAGATTTTGTGCAGTGGCTTGTGATACTCCCTTAGTTTTATTATTCTCCTGTCCCCTCCCTTCTTCATTTCACTGTGGATTGTTGATGATAGCTTTGACCTTTGTTGTCAGAATATCCGTTTGGTGATGCTTGTCTGAATTATGCCATTGATCCAAAGGATTATGGTCATGGTTCTTGCAGAGCTTTCATGCTTGTTTATGACAATTAGGTGGGAAAAACAAACAAAAAAGGCAAACTTTCTTTGATTTTTTAAAGACTATGTTGTTTAAAAAACATTCAAAGTGTTAACAGTTCTATGTGTTCATTGGCCTGTGGTAATAAATCATACCACAGCTTTTTAGATACAATATATTCTAGTGATTCTAGTCAATTCAAATAAGGTTCTTTTTAAAGGTTTTCTCTTCTTGGGAGCTCTTAAATACTGATAAATTATCATTACTCCTTGCGTGCTTGGTGTCAATACTTGGGCACATATTTAATTGTATGTTCATTAAGTCACATATGTTGTACATGTGACATGTTTGGAAATACACAATATTTAGGCGATTGCATAACCATTAAATCAGCAGCCATCATAAAAATATCTGATTGAGTCTAATGAATACAGAAACAATTAAACAACCCAACAACACTTATAACATAGTAACACTACTACACACCATTTTAACACAATTTTTTTTACAGTTAATTGGTGATAGTGTAATTATAGTTTTGGCTAGTATTGATTTAAAGATCAGTGGGTACTTGTGCTTCATCAGATGGATTCTTGAATATAAACATATTTCATCTGCTATTTTACCAGTTTATAGCCTCAAATTCTGTAAATTGTCTTTTAAGTTATTTAAACTGGCATTCAGGCATTTTCTTTTATATGCAGCTGAGGCAATGACAAAAGTGTGTCTCTAAAATAAGACATCTGGCACAAACAGTATTTTGTTAGGAACAGTTGTCAAAGTGTATTTCATCATAAGCAGCAATTATGTATGGATGGGAATGTGGCTCAGGTCTCCAAGCTCAATGCCATCTTATGCAGTGTAACTCTAGAGAAGAACACTGAGTATAACTCACGTATGTTATAATCTGTACCTAAGATAGTACTAACAAACTAATAAACGGGTATTTAACAAAACACAAGGAAACTGGTTACAAAGTTTTCAAAAAACTGAAGTTACCAAACAAGTTGTATGCTGTATGTATGAAACTACAGGAAACTGCACGGTGAAGCATTTAACCATATAACATATGTGGCATCTCTAACAGTTACTGAAGGGATAAAAAAAAGGGATTTATGCTTCAGAGTGAAGTCAAGCAATCGATTTGTAGCACAGCTCTAAAAGTAACCTGTGAATTATTGTATGAGCATTACCATTAGCATTTAGGTTTGAGCAGCTTCTTTCCTGATAACAGAACTTTTACTGCGATTGCCTTTACTAGAGAATATGAACCGATTTCTGGCCTCTGCCCTCTGGTTCATGCTATTATACGATTTTTAAAATGAAATGTTTAAATAATTGAGCTATCCAGGCAAGTTTAGCCGCAATAGCATTTTATCATAGCACAACCCTTTGGACGTAAACTTTTAATTTGTTTATTGTTCATATTTGAGTTTAATCTGAATTTGTATGTCAAGCCTTTAGTTATTTATTTCACTTCTTGTTTTGTTTTTTGTTTGTTTTGTTTTTATACCTCAATATGTTCCTTTCCTAGGCTTTCCTCCTAGGGTCTTATCTCTCTTTGTGGTCAGTCACTATATGTTTCACATTGGTAGTCAGTGTTGTAGTATGTTCTTTCTGTGCTTCTCGAAAAAAATTTTAGATTTACTTTTTTCTCCCTCTCTCTCTCTCTCTTTTTTTTTTTTTTTTCTTTTAACCCTAAAACAAC
>VUQR01033909.1:0-10462 GCA_015108515.1 Hemichromis elongatus
TATGGTGGCTCTGTAGAATGTCACCAGCAGCCTCTCCTCCAGGTTGTTCCTCCTGAGCACTCTCAGAAAGTGGAGACGCTGCTGGGCCTTTTTTACTACCGCCGTGGTATTTGCAGTCCAGGAGAGATCATCCGAGATCTGCACGCCCAGAAATCTCATGCAGTGTACCCTCTCCACACAGTTCCCGTGAATGTAAAGTGGGGCCGGGTCTGCTCTGCCCTTCCTAAAGTCCAAGATAAGTTCTTTAGTTTTCGTGGTGTTCAGTTGGAGGTTGTTAACTGAACACCATTCAGACAGTCTGTTGACCTCATCTCTGTAGTCCGACTCATCCCCCCTTGAGATGAGTCCAACCACTGTGGTATCATCCGCGAACTTTATGATGGTGTTTGAGAGATGGGTAGGGGAGCAGTCGGATGTGTAGAGCGTAAACAAAAGGGGACTCAGAACACATCCTTGTGGAGACCCGGTGCTGAGTGTGATGGTACTGGACAGGTGGGGGCCAAGTCTAACAGACTGTGGTCTATTTGTCAGGAAGTCCTTGATCCAGAGGCAGATGGGGGTGGAGAGTCCCAGGTGAGACAGTTTCTGGACCAGGATCTCCGGGATGATATGATTGAATGCTGAGCTAAAGTCCAGAAAGAGCATTCTCACATAACTTCCTCGGTGCTCCAGGTGACTCAGCGCAGTGTGGAGCGCTATGGTGATAGCGTCCTCGGTGGATCGATTTGTCCTGTAGGCAAATTGGTGGGGGTCCAGAGTGGGAGGCAGGCCGGCCCTGATGTGCTAACAGACCAGTCTCTCAAAGCACTTCATCACTAAGATGTACAATCCAGAGGTACCACCCCTGATCTCCACACAACATTGTAGAGGTGTGGTGACCAATACAGTCCTACAACATCCAGAGCTTTCAGGAACTCAGGTTGAACCTCATCCACCCCAGGGGCCCTGCCACCATACCACTTCATAGAATAACTGCCTCAGTGACCTCACCCCCAGAGATAGGTCCCCAGACTCTGCTTCCTCCACAGAAGATGTGTGATTAAGAAGGTCCTCAAAGTATTCCTTCCACCGCCCGATAATGTTCTCAGTCAAAATCAGCAACGCTTAATCCACACTATACACAATACAGGTAGAGTACCGCTTTCTACCTGCATTGAGTACAGTGAATCAAATTCAAAATCCTTCTTCTCACAAATTAGGTCTTGAAATATCTTATCTTAAAGATCTTGTAAGACCATATCACTCTAATAGAGTGCTGCATACTCAGACTGTTGGCTTATTTGGGGTTCCTAGGATATTTAAAGTTATATAGGGGAGTCACATACTTTTGACTTGAGGCTTTCTTTTTCAGAGGACCAGCATCGAGAGTCATTGGTAATAGAATTTAGGCAGCTATTGTCATTTCAATCTGTCAAGAACAATGTGTCAAATTTTTGTAGTTCTGTTCTCCACAGAAATGAAACACATATCTGTTTGTAAATTTGTAGATTTGAAAAAGAAAAACTTGATAGTCCCTCAAAGCAGGGCAACATTGAACCCAGCACTATGTACAAAGGAACTTTCAGTGTCATGTTGTCAGATTTAAAAGGAAACAGTTCTAACATGCCCTTTATAAGATAATGAAATCCTTAGTATGTTAACTAAGACCAGGAGCCTTAATGAACATACTTAAATATGTTTCAGAATGACAACTTTCTACAACTAATAACAGATGAAATGAAGACAAGTTAGTTTTTCCAGATGTGTGAAAGGGTGCAGGTATGTTAACATCACAACACCTGTGAATTTTTCTTATAGTGCCTTACAATCTGCATTATCTGCAAAATGCTTATAATCAGAAAGCTATCGATATTCATAATGCCGGGCAATATATTTTAATTTCACTGTCTTTGCATCAGCATTATGTTTTTTCCCCCTATTTGGTCATATTGCAAATATCAAAATAGTTTTTAGTGTCAACAAGTTCTGGTTCACAACAAAGCCCACTGAAATCTGCTGTGTTTGGCCAGTGGGACTTCATTTAAAGGCAAACTGCTGTATGTGAGAAAAGGGTTCAGTGAACCCAGCAGTCTGGAAATCAGTCATTTGCAAGGTGGAGAACAGAGTAGGTGGAATTGAACAGAAATGGCACTGGAGCACCACAGAAACCACCCAGTGATCACTGCAGTTATCTTCCATTTAATTTAAAAGATAGAATGAGAGTGCTTTGTTTTTTTTTAGTTTATTTAGAAAGCTTGATTGCACCTTTGTCCTTAACCTCATCTGTTGAAGTGAATGTGAAGAACCAAGAGCATGCTAAACAGTGTAACTGATGCACTGATATTTAGCCTTGTTTGTCACCTGAACTAATTTACTCTTCGGGAAAGTTCTGTGATTGAAATGCTTGTATGTTTTATTTTACAACCTCTAGTGGTACTCTTGACATCTTCAATCAAGAGATAGCAGCAGCAGGTTTTTTGAATTTAAACCATAGAGATAGTGTGCATTCACACACTGGTGGGGGTTTTGCCAAAGACTTCAAAATGTTATGGAAGCAGATAGTCTGTCTTACCATCTTCTTAAAGAAATGGTGTTTAGCTTCAGACTTCAATGCCCATAAAGACACAAGTGGACCAAACGCTTTGATGAGCTTAGGGTGATGCTTCTTAAAATAATAATAATAAAAAAAAATGTTTTGATGTTGAAATCAATCTCCTTTCTGGAAAAACACTAATAAATCTATGTCTATGCTAAGCAAGGTGACCAATGTGTTCATATTAGCAAAAACATCTTTAAGAATCATTAGTAGTTTTCTTGTTCCTCTTCTGGTGCTTTGTGTGGAAACAGCCTCAGTAAGCGCCAGTTTTTGTATACATCACCACAAAGACTAGCAGTAAACTCTATGGACAATTTATCCTGTATTTTCACTTTTATGGGAAATATTTGATGATTCTGTTTAGCTCTTCAAGAGAAAAACACTTTCTTTATCAAGACATCTAAACACAGTTACCGTCCCCTCAAGTAAATCAAGAGCAGTACATCAAGTAGTTATCCTGTTGTGACATGAAATGACTCAGCCTTTGAGTAATTGCACAATACCTTTTAGCTCTGTGGCTATGGGCATTAACTAGCCAACTAACCAACAGTGTCATGGTCCCTGTGTCTCTCGGGCTGGCTCACACTGGCTACGGGTTTTGTTTTCTTTCTTCCCCTCTCCCTCTCCCTCGCTCCTCTCTGTCTCCTCTCATCTGCATTCAAACTTCTTCAAGGGGCCACCTTTTTTAGCAAATTGGATCTCTGGAACGCATATCACCTGGTCAGAATCTGAGACATGACAGACAATCCAGAGAGACAGACGAATGGAAAACTGCTTTTAACACACACCTTGGTCATTTTGAGTATCTGGTGATGCTATTCGGGTTAACCAACGCCCCAATTGTTTTCCAAGCATTGGTGCTCCGAGACTTCCTCGATTGTTTCGTTTTTGCTTTTGTAAAATCGCCTTGCCTTTGACCCACTTACCCTCTCCTAAGGTCTCTTTTCAATGGGATCAGGCTGCTCAAAAGGCCTTCACACAAGGAATGATTCACCACTGCAGCCCAACTTGCGATTCCAGTTCATTGTGGAGATGGATGCCTCTGACTCGGGGGTTGGCGCTTCTCTCTCACAACAGCAAGAGGGTAAGCTACGGCCCTGTGCCTTTTTCTCTCGCCACCTCTCCCCTGCAGAACATAACTGTGATGTGGGAGACCGGGAACTCTTGGCTTTAAAACTGGCCTTGGAGGAATGGAGGCACTGGTTGGAGGGCACAGTTCAGCCATTCGTTGCATGGACAGACCACAAAAATCTGCTTTACCTTAGCTAAACGTCTCAATGCTCAACAAGCCAGGTGGGCTCTGTTCTTCACCTGTTTTAACTTCTCAATCAAGTACAGGCCAAGATCTCGGCAGGTGAAGCCAGATGCCCCATCATGTTAGTTCTCGGCATCTGAGGAGAGACGGGACCCTGAACCTATTCTACCAGCAACTTGGAGCGATTTCATGGGAGATTAAGTCGGCCATCCAAGAGGCTCAGCGTGCTGAACCGGACCCCTAAGGAGGACCCGCAGTGTGGCTCTTTGTTCCATCAGGCACTGGGTTTCAGGTACTGCATTGGGCTCACACTGCCCGTTTCATGTGTCATCCAGGACTACACAGGATGATTAACTTCCTCCAATGCTTCTGGTGGCCCACTTTATCATGGGGCGTTTGGGAGTACATCTCCGCCAGCTCTACCTGCACCCGCAACAAGCTAGGACAACAACCTCCATCCTGCTTGCTGCAACCCTTACCTACACCGTCTCGGCTGTGGTCTTATATTGCTGTGGATTTTGTTACCGAGGTCCCACCATCAGCAGGTAACACCACTATAATGACAATTGTTCACCGCTTTTCAAATGCTGCCCACTTTGTTGTACTCCCCAAGCTCCCAATGGCCCTGGAGACGGCTCGCCTACTCACGAATCATGTGTTCCGCCTCCATGGCATCCCGGAGAACATGGTTTCAGGTTGTGGGCCACAATTCACCTCTCATGTGTGGAAGGAGTTCTGCTTGGCACTAAGAGCCAATGTCAGTCTCTTCTCTGGTTTCTACCCACTGAGTTACTGAGTGCACCAATCAGGAGCTGGAGACCACTCTGCGCTGCATCGTTGCTTCCAACCAAACCATCTGGAGCGAACAACTGCCCTGGGTGGAATATGCCCACAATAGCCTGACGTCTTCAGCTACGGGACAATCTCTGTTTGAGGTCTCCCTGGGGTATCAACCTCCACTTTTCCCAGCTCTGAAAGGTGAGCTCTTTGTCCCCTCTGTCCAGTTTCACTTCCACAGGTGTCGCTGGGTTTGAAAGGGCCACCCGTGTTGCTGCGCACAGAGGAATGGAACAAACAGTCAAAAGGTTTGGTTGGCCACACATTTTGTTCCTGTTCATACCAAATCAAAGAAGCTCACATCAGCCTTCATCAGGCCATTTGAAATTGCAGCTTTGGTAAACCCAGTTTCTGTTTGCTTAAAGTTATTGCACAACAGGACGATAGACAATGTCTTCCACATGTCTCAAATTAAGGCCCCCTCCACCCGCCCGGGTCATTGATAGACGCCCTGCCTACATAATCTCCCGCATCATGGACTCTCGCCGCTGCAGGAGATGTCTACAATATCTGGTGGATTGGGATTTCTTCCCTCTCTCTCTCTCTTGCTCCTCTCTGCCTGGGTGGAGATCGTTGCAGGCTTTTGCTTTTGGCCCACGCTGATGTGGCTGATTCCCCAGCTACCATTTAAGGCAGCGGCACAGAGCAGTTCGCCGCTGGAATGTTGAGTGTCCTGAGTTCGTGCTTTTGGCTTCTTCAAAGATCTCGCTATGTATATTTGCCTGTGTTACTAACTACTAGACATGTGCAAAGCAGCCAGTATTTGTATGTGTATTTGTATTTGTTGGGAGGGGGAAGTATTTGTATTTGTATTCGAGTAAATTTCAAAATAGGCGTAAAAATCCAGTTTTTTTGCATCACACTTCTAATTAACATTATAGTGAAGTATTCTTTAATTATACCCAGTATAATAATTATGGATATGCAATATTAGTTGATGTTTTTCCATAAATCCAGCAATGAACATGTAACAAGTAACGTCATTGAAACGTTGCCTCGTCAATGGTTAAAACCAACAACTAATAAAATACCATTGTGAACATTATGAACCCACCACCACCGTCCTTGGAGGAGGACGCTGAACAGACAGTGAAACTGACTTGCAGGGGCAGAACATGGCTGTGATGATGAACTGGTGCTGGTGGGGGGGTTGGCAGACAGTACTAGGAATAAGATGCTTTAAGGTCATGTGATTATGCACAACAGATGTTGACAGATGTTTGATATCTCTGCCTCTGCTGATCTGACTTTTGCACACATTACATATGAGTTTGGTTTCATCTGCAGCACTGAATGTAAAATGCTTCCACACAGAACTGGATCCAGTTTGTTTGGCTGGTGGAGGACCAAGAGGAGGCTCAGCAGCAGCAACACTCTTTTCTATTGGTTGACCAAATCCATGTGGGGAGTTTCAGCTAAGTTAATGAGTGACTGGACAACAGGAAGCTCTGCTAAGGTTAACTAGCCTATAGCCCATATCTGTCTGTCTGCAGAAGACAGAGTAACTTAAATGTACCATATAACTCCCACAAGCTTTTGCATATAAAGTTTTTCTTGTTCCCGAATACAAATATTTTTTTAAATATTTGTTTGAAAAAAGTATTTGTAAAACAAAAACAAAAACCTTATTTGTGCCTTTCCTAATACCGTATTCAGCTCCACTCTTAACCCTAATAACTGCATGACTTTTAACTGTGGAGGAAACCAGAGTACCCATTGCAAACTTGGCCAGATTGTGGATTCAAACCCAGGACCTTCTTACTCTAAGGCAACTGTGCTAACCACCATGCCATTCAGCTATCAATACAAACTCAAAAGTAGGAAAGCTATGCTGGATGCAGAATTTTCTTTACGTTTTTGTCCTTGACAGGTTAAACTACAACAAATGGCAACAAAATTTAAATAGCCAAGTGGTTATTTAAATCTAGCCAAAAAGGGCACTTAAAAGGATTCACACAGTGAGTTACAACCATCAAACACCGACAGAGGCTGTATGTGTGGAGTGAACAGTACAAAACAAATGTTTCTACATATAGAGTACACAAGAATCTACACGCATGAATCAGTCTGTCAGTGCCTGGGTGTTATTACCATAAGGGGAATTTTTCCCATTCGTTTTCCAGAAAGCATTGCAAGCACTCCATCACCACAGAGAGACATCTCTCAGTGGAGCCAGCCCACATGCTCTTCAACACAGGCAATCTGTTTAGTGAGACAAGGCGTGACAGTGTTTGTGTGCAAGCCTGTATGTGCATGACTACAGTGCTTTTACACCTATGTGTTTGCAAAACAAAGTATATGTGAATGCATATCATAACTGAGAATAACATTTTACTAAAAACAATATAAAATTAGTACATCCAACTTTTAGAGCCACCAACTTTCTATCTTTAACAGCATTGTGAGGTTTATAAACATGATTAATTATCATTGTTTTTCATCTTATAACAACTTATATTGGCTTTTCTAAGTCTTAGTAATGAATGAACATCAGAGGCCGACTATCAATCTGTGAGGGAAAAAGGGGTTCTTGCAAATCCTCCTAAAAGTAATTTACCTAATGGATAACTGTCATTACATAATGACAGCACCCACAGTAGGAATGCAACAAAGCAGCATCTGTAGTTAGAGAGATGACAGTCCTCTTTTTTCTTTTTATTGGGGGGGGGTTGTCGATTTTAGGAAGTTATCTGGTATTTATTTGTTTAAAAAAAATATGTGTGGGATATGTAATGTGATTAATCATTAAGCATGGATAATGCTGCATTGGCTTGGACTGCAAAGATGGCATAAATACTATGCGTTTAATTGGATTGCAAAGCACAAGAGAGGAACTTTCTACACATAAAAACCAAAACCCAGTTTTATACTTGATACCCCAGTACTATTAAAAATAGCATATATAATATATTCTAGTTTTAATGTCAACATATTTGAAAATTAGTAATTATGTTGATTCAAGTTAAAAAGTAATAAACAAATGATTATTATTGTAATGGTATTATTATAGCATTATTTAAGGGTTATAATACATTCCTGTCAGAGGAATAATTAAAATATTATCACTATGAACATTTGTGTAATTTTTAACATTTACAAATATACATACGCATACAAATACCCATATTTCACTCTCCTCTTTTTGCAGAAGTCTGATATAAACTGCTTTCATCTCCATACTGAGTATGTGTATATATACATACTTAGTATGGAGATGAAAGTACTATAGTCTTTAAAATAATGTATTCTGGCTACACACGCTAGGCTCAATATGACAAGTTCACATACAAAGCCTTCTAGCCAGTCTAAGCTCTACATAGATCATCTGCCACGTTCTCTTCTCTAGCAGCCATCTGTATGACAGCTCTTAGTGGATGCACTTTAAAAAGGACAGCCCGGCATCTCACAGGGACAAAGGAGAGTCCAGCAAATTGCAGGTGAATCCCCAGAGAAACCATAGCAGTCAGTTTTTAAGGGTTTTTTTTGGGTGTTTTTTCCCTTTATGTCTGGCAGCTTCAGTCTATAACACTGTTTGTGCCATGACTTCCATGTGAATGGACGGTGGGGCTTCTATGCTTGTTTGTCACCTTGGGAAAGGTCGAGTTAAAACACACAGTCAATAACAGAAATATACCTAAAGCTAAGTAAAAAAACAGTTTTCCCAAAAGCATTTAATTAATTGTGGGTAAGTTGCAGTGATTACTGAACAAGGGGTGGTATATAGGTGGTAATCAGAATACAGTTACCTTGTTGAATAAACAGAATACATGGTGGTCATTTCCAGTTTTAATATGTTAGGCTATGCCCGCTCTATGCATTCTCCAATTTTGGTGATTAAATGCAGTCGGGTGAAGGTTTAGTTCAGTTATTTAATTAATTATTCTATTATTTATTTTAATTATTTTACTTTTTCTTTTGTCTTTTATTAAGAAGATTACTAGTATACAGTAATATACAATAGGATAGTGCAAAATATAAAATCAAATAACTCTAATGAACTAACAATATATCTATATCCTGAAGAATAAATAGGTTAGCTATCAGTGCAGGTGCTTCTAAAAGTGTCATAGTATTGTGCAGTTGATTAAAAGAGAGTAGGAGCATATGATGGTGGGATGAAACAAACATTCGATGAAAAACTGTTGGGTGATATTGCACGGTCTGAATGGGAACAGAATAACTTTGTTATTAATCCTCAGGAAAATCACCTACAGAGGGAGGAAGAGTTGTGCAGTCTTATTGCCACTGGTACGAAGGATTCAGTGATGATGATGATGATGCGGTCGTGTATCGCATGGCTGAGACCGGCCGGCCCGGGTTCGAGGACGACCCGTGACTGGTTTCCTTTTAATTTTTTTAAAATTCAATTTCCTCCATCAGGGATCAATATAGTTTCTCTGATTCTGATTGCTGGAAACTCAAACAAGACATCCAATAGGAGGCTCTAATGTAAGAGCACTAAGGGGTTGCCTGTAGCTCAGGACGTGGAGCAGGTCACCTGCTGATTGGAAGGTTGGTGGTTCGATCCCTGTCTCCCCCAACCCACAATGGGTCAGATACTAATCCTCACTTGCTCTCTGATGCATCCATTGGAGTATGAATGTTAGTTAGAAAGCACTATCAATTAGGGATGTCACGATTAGGTTGTTTTGTGTGTTTGTTTTTTTTGCTCTCGAGTCCGAGTCATTTGATTTTGAGTATCTACTGATACCAAGTCCTGATCCGATGGTTCGATAATACATAAAAAAGGAATAAAGAAGCGTGAAGAAACAGATCCTGGATGTTCTTCTTTTTTTTTAAATTCACCTTATTTTAACAACTCTGTTAACAAACAAAGCACTTTTGTGAGGTAGCTTGAACATTCAAGTAACAAATAACATAAATTCTTCACTTATGGACTTTAGTGCAACAGTAAATATAAAACAAGTCTAATATAAAAACAAATAACACCTCAACTTAAAATACACAGCAGGCATGTGAACAAATAAAATCAAATAAAAACAAATCAAAGCTCCAGTGTTTCAGACTCTCCTGCAGCGTGGGCTGACTCGGCTGGGTTGTCTGGGTAAATTCGCTGTTTTGTGTCGGGTGTTTGTTTTTGAGGTGCTGTATCAGGTTTGTGTTAAATGTAGACTTTTCCTTTCCACCTCTTGCAATCCCAAGTTTACATATCTCACAGTTTGCTATGGCAATGTTGTTGTCATCAACTTTACAATACCTCCAGACCGCAGACATACTCGTGCTTTCCGCTTCAAGCTGCTTCCGTGTTCTGTGTTTGCAACAAAGTGATGTCATGCCGCACGCGTTGCTGTTACTGTGTGGAGTCAAGAGGTGTAACTCTGTGCAACTGCATAACTATAGACATGTTAAAAATATTGAGTGTATATATATATATATATATATATATATATATATATATGTGTGTGTGTGTATATATATATATATATATATATATATATACAGGTCCTTCTCAAAAAATTAGCATATTGTGATAAAGTTCATTATTTTCTGCAATGTACTGATAAACATTAAAGTTTCTATATATTTCAGATTCATTACACACAACTTAAGTAGTTCAAGCCTTAAATTGTTTTAATATTGATGATTTTGGCATACAGCTCATGAAAACCCAAAATTCCTGTCTCAAAAAATTAGCATATCATGAAAAGGTTCACTAAACGAGCTATTAACCTAACTCGAAACACCTGCAAAAGGCTCCTGAGGCTTTTAAAAACTCCTAGCCTGTTCATTACTCAAAACCTCAATCATGGGTAAGACTGCCGACCTGACTGCTG